>PVIA01002857.1:30132-191355 GCA_004024845.1 Tonatia bakeri | reverse complement strand
GCGCCTCTCGATCCCACTTCGCAGGCCTCCCGACTCCGCCGCTCCTTACCGGTCTGGATGTACTGGAGCCCGACTTCTGTTCAATTAATTTCCCTCTGTTCTGGTTGTTAATTGTTTCTCGATCTTTGTTGTTTTCAGTCTTGGTTGTGCGAGGAAGCACAGTGCGACTGCCTATGCCTCCATCTTGGCCGGAACTCCAGGTTATTTTATTTTTAATGACCGTCAGGAAGTGTTTCTGCAGGACTGGTTTTCATTTCTAATGTGGTCAACAGCAGATGGCCACAGTCGGGACTGGGCAGCTGGCACCCCGGGGGCCAGGCCTGTGGGCAGTGTGAGCCGTGTGACCCCTCCTGCTGTAGCGAATTTCCAGCTCTGATAACAGGATCCTGAGTCCGGAGCCGGGAACACGGGGGCTTCGCACCAGCCTCTGTGGTTTCCACACGTGTCCTGGACAGACGCAGCCACACCTGGGCCTGCTGCCGGCAACCGGGAGGCAGGGAGTGTTCGGTGCTATAATAAACCTTTTTTATTAGACCGTGTCTGTTTTGCGTGATGCTATTGGCTGGACTGGACCCCGAGGGTGGCTGAGTATGACAACCAGCTCACACAGCTGCTGCTGCCCTCACAGCCACTCTGGAGCGGCTTGAGCTGCTCCGTCACCGCTGGACATGACGCTCCTGATAGAAGCTCTGGCGTCCCAACACCCGGTCAGAGCAGGGAGGGTCCGCAGACCAACAGGAGGGCGGCTGCTCAAGCCGACCAGAAGCCGTTGCGGTAGAACACCACGTACGCCGGGAAAAGGAGAGCTGTGGACTGACCGAGCCAGTGCGGAGACCAGGTCGGGGGGCCCGGGGCTGTGAGGACTGGCCCCTGCCTCTCTCTCTGTCCAAGGCCTGGAGACCCTGGGAAGTGGGGGTCTCTGGGCAGAACGCAGTTGGAAGCCTGCCCCCGCACAGCCAGGGAGCTTCCTCTCATGGACCATGGGGAGAGAAGGGCGCCCCTCCCCCACAGGACAGGGCAGGTGCAGGGTCCCCCAGCGTGGGGCACAGAAAAGCCCAGTCCGGTGGGTGGGCACACCCTCCACGTTCTCGTGCTCTGGGACCCACGGCTGTGCCAGGAACAGGCCCCACAGGGTCCCCCCGTGAACAAGGCATGTGGCCCGAGGGCAGCCCTGAGGCCCCGCTCGGCCTGCACCCCATACTCCCCACCGGGAGCAGCCCTCCGCCCCAGCCTCCTGTACGACGTAGACATGTAAATACAGTATGCGGCACAAATAACGCCCCTTTTATTATAAAATCAGAAGCATGTAATTCTGTAACATAACAATATCACACTCAAGCACTCTGTAGGACCTTTTTGGTGAGATGTTCACATTCACACATACATTACTCCACCCGTTATTACCGAACCAACCACACTCAAGAGGGCCTTCCTTCTGCCGGACGATGCATGTTTGGTGGGTGTTGGTTCCACCTCACTGGGCAGGGGTTTAAATGAACTCAGACTCACCCCCACCCCCAGGGCCCAGAGGCAGGACAGCAGAGCTGTCAGCCCCTGAGGCCCTGAGTCCTTGCAGAGGGGAAGGCACAGGGCACGGCCCCGAGTCCCTAAGCCAGCACACACTGCACAGGCTGGCAGGGAGGCAGGTCCTGGGGCTCCAAAGCTCCCGTGTGGGAGGGTGCAAAGGGGCTCAGAGGAGCCGGGGGTGCAGAGCTCAGGCCCCAGCTGTGAGTAGAACCCTCTGCACAAGGGTGGCGCTTCCGGCATCAGGGGCAGCAGTGCAAAGGCCCTGAGGCAGGAAGGGCCGGTCTTGTCCTGGGCCCAATGCCAGCTTGAAGTCTCAGTCACACTCCTCCAAGGACTGACAGAGGGGACTATCCCCTTCGTGGCCGGGGCCCTGTCTGCCCTGTTCCTCCCTCACTACCCTGGACTCCAGAGGAGACTGGCTGCGGCCCCTTGTACCTCACTTCTAGACTGGCACTCAGCCAACAGACCGAAGTCCCATTACTCTCTGCCCTCGGCTTAAGGCGCTCCACAAAAGGGGTGCCAGCCTCCAGCCCTCACCCGTTCTTGTCAACAGGGCCCGGGACCTGTGACCTCTTCCTCTTCCCCTGAATGTATGTTGGGTCTCCACACTCAGGGGGAAGCAGGACACCCAGGACCAGTCCCCACTGAAGGTGGCCCTAACCTTTGAAGACCACCCCCCTCAGACTGCAGGAGGGGCTGAGGAGGCCACGGGGGCCTGAGGGCAGAGGTGGATCCAGAGCTTGGCCATGGGGGTGCTGTGACCACCAAGTACAGCTCCTGGGGGGCCCAGAGAGGGAGTGGACGAGGGGGCCAGGGGGCCAGGCAGAGAAAGGCAGCATGCCCTCTTAAGAAGTTCTGTGTTTCCAGAAGAGACTCCAGGTCAGGGTCCAGTCTCCTGTGCCCTCCAAGGCCAGCGCCGGGAATGGGCGCCACTTCCCTGTACTGGGGAGGGGGGCGGTGCGGACAGACAGCCCATGCCAGTTGTCTTGATGCCCCTGCCCAGCTGGTTGCCCTGCTCAGGCTTCCATTCCTGCCTGGCCCAGTGCCCACCAGCCCTGCATTTTCAGACAGGCCTGTGGACCAGGCGCCGCCCCCCAAGCTCGGACTTCTCAGCTCTGCCACAGGGGTGGGCTCCCTTCCCCCTTAGCCCCCCAGCTGGCTCTGCTCCAGGAAGAAGCGCTGTTCTACCAAGAACCTGCCACCTGTCCTGGCCAGCACAGGACACACTGGCTCGGCTACAGGCAGAGCCCCCAGCCACCTGCCAGTGCCCAGAATCACCTGCCATCCCTTCCCGGAACAGCCTAAGCCCCAGATCCCAGGCCAGCTCTGCACAGGCCCCTTCTCCTCACCCCACTGAACAAGCCCCTGACCGGGCACTGCTCTGGGGGCTGCTGTGGGTGGGGCCTCCCTACTGCCCAGTTCAGAGAGGCCTCCGAGTTTCCATATCCCGGGCAGGACTCCACTGACCCCCTGTGCCCATGCCCACCTCCCCCGCCCCGCCCCGCCCCGTCCCACTGAAACCACTCACTGCCTCCAGGGTCAGGGTCCTGTCCCCTGGGTTCCTTCGAGGGACCAGTGAGTGCTGCACCCTGAGGTCCTGCCCAAGCCTCCCCGCATCCCCCTGCCCAGGCTACTCTGCCGGGGGTGGGGGAGACGGCCATGGCGGGGGATGGGGTGGCAGCCACGTCTGCCTGAAGTCCACACAGCACTGCACCTTCCCACCCTCATCCTCAAGCCAGAGCTGGTCAGGAGTCACAGAAGACACGTAGGCACAAGCCCAGCCACTCAGGGGAAGGGAATATGTTTGGCACCCTGAAACCGCCCTTTGGGGTATCAATTTTAAGCTGTTTATTAAGAAACAAAAGACTCAGAACCTTTGACCCTCCCCCCTTTCCTGCCCAAGAGACTCAGAGAAACCTCCTTCAGGAAGGGGCCTGGGTACAACCCCCTCCCGCACCTGGGCCCTGGCTCCAGGCCTGTTGGAGAGGCACCGCCAGTGTGTCCCACTGGCTCTGGGGTGCCTGGCGAGAAACTTCCTGCCACGCGCTTGGCTCGCTCTCAACCATCTGCAAACCACCCCTACTCAGCTCGGAAATCTAAGACCCTGCCCCCCCTTTCTGCTTTGTCCAAAACTGTCCAGTGTGTCCGATGTGGCTGCACCGCCTCTGACATTTTTGCGCCTATGTGAACTCCCCATGTGCCTGCATGGAAGCCTGATTTCCTCCTGTTACTCTCTGAGCATGAGTACCGGCCGGCTAGACTTTAGAAGGTGAGAGGAAAAGGGTTCCTATTTCAGCCTCTCACAGGGCTGGCAGTGACGAGGGGTGCACCCCCTCTGGCAAGCACCCTCGTCCCCGCCTCCAGCCTATCACAGAGTCCTGGGACCCGACAACATGGGAATCCACGGGGCTCTGGGTCTTGGTTGCCGGGGGGGGGGACAGGAGAGCTGATGTACTGATGGGCCAGAGCTTCCTGTCTGCACCTCCCACCCTAACTTTTCTCTGAAACCCACCATCAGTCGCTCCCCTCAGCCGTGTCCCCACCTTTACACTAGGAGGCCCAGTGAGCAGTCACTCCGCTCGGACTTTGGTTCTGATCTAAGCTCACACTCGGAGGTGTAACTCACTCCAGGATCCCCTAAACTCCTACTGCTAACCTGATAGGGCAGACAAGCTGATGGCGACACCTGCTGGCCATTCTGGGGATCGGTGGCTCGAGCGAGCACGCGGAGGTGCCCACCTCCAGAGAACAAGGCGCTGGGCACACAGATTCTGGCCTTCCCCCAGACAGAAGGTCAGGCTGGTAGGACGACCAGCTAGCAAAGGAAGGTGCCCAGGGCAGGCTGCACCCTCCCAGCTGTGACCCTGAGAGAGGCCACACAGCCGACTCCAAGTCCGACTCGGTGCCACAGGCGTCTGTCTGTGCAAACCCACATGCCTGGGCGCCTCTGAGGCCTGGAAGGACCTGTGGTTCTCAGACCATTAGGTGAGACTTGGTCAGAAGCTTGTGAGGCCCCAGGGTCTCCATGTGAGGCTACGCCTTGCTCCTATCACCCACCCCAAGGGTCTGCCCCAGGCTGCCAACCAAAGCAGCAGGCAGCCTCTGAGTCTAGGAAATGGGGTACACGGGCTGGGGACATGGCTCCCAAGAGGCAAGGGGCAGAAGAGACTGCGGGACCACTCAGGTGGTGCCCCTACCCTCTAAGCAGGGCCGGCCTGGCCCACAGGGCCCCCACGAGCTCTGAGCCAACCCCCACCGCCAGGCCACTGCCTGGTGCTGTGTCACGGGGCTGGGCCTCTGAGATTGGAGACCAGAGCAGAGGTGAGGCCAGGGGTGCTGCTGGTCCTGCCCCATGCCCTCCCGGCCCAGGTCAGTGGGGCCTGGTGGCTCTCCATCCTCCCCACCCTGGGGCTCAGCCCGCCCACTCTCTCTCTGGCAAGCCCTGGGTGCCAACAGGGCAGGGCGCTTCTCTGCTAGCAAGCTGGGCCCCTGCCCGCCCTCCCTCGCACACCACCCCTTCTCGCACTTCCCTTCCCCCAGCTCCCCCCCGCCCCAGCCAGCTGTGGCATGAGGATGGGCACTGCGCTCTCCCAGCTATGGTGTGCGGCCTTGACAAGTCCCCAGGCCTCCCTGGGTCCCTCCTTGCTGAGCAAGGCAGCTGGGAGGGGTCAGGGTGCGCGCTTGTGGCGCCTGGTGCGAGGCCGCCAGGTGGATGAGTGGAGGAGCCTGTCTTGTCCTCACCGGGGTTCAAGATGCCGCGCCCCTCCCCCGACCTCGGGCTCCCAGAGCACTCTGCGGGGGCCCCGGTCGGGTCCCTGAGGATCACAACCTAAGGTGGTGACAGAGCTGCCGGGACGGGGGTGGGGGCGGAGCAACGCAGGGACCGGGAGCCTGCACCACCTGAGTCCCCCGGCTTAGATGCCGTCCCACGTCCCGAGGGTCAGCACCCGCCTCTGACTTAAATGCCCGCTTGCTGTCCCTCGGGCTCATCCCACGCCCGGCTCCCCGAGGCAGCCGGATCAGCTTTCAGACCCAGAACCCGCACCGCGCTCCGCGCCCTCAGGTCCCGGGCCCCGCCTCCCCGCCTCCCCGCCCTCCGCGCTCCCGCACTCAGCTCCGGCACTAAACCTCCCTTTGGGTTCTGGGCCTCCATTGAGCGGGGCTCACGTCCCCCCATGCGCGGCACCGCCTCTCTTACCGTCCAATCCGAGCCCACGGTCGTACCGCGGGCCCTCACGGTCCCGCCCCCTTCGTCGCCCAATCCGAGCCCGCTCTCCCCGGCGCGGCCCCGTCGGCAGTGACGCACATGGCGTGCGCCGCCGTCGGGCACCGGCGGCCAGCAGGCACGGCCCGCGTGGGCGGGGCTAACCGGGTACCCGCGGCCATGGCTCCCGCGGCCGCCAGCGTCCCTGAGGTGGTTCGCGCGGCTCAAAAAGACGACTACTACCGCGGCGGGCTGCGGGGCGCGGCGGGCAGCGTCCTACACAGCCTGGCGGGTGAGGCCCCGTGGGGGGGGCGGCCCTGGGGCTAGGGGCCACCCAGGCCCTTCCGTGGGTGAGCTTCCGAGGGCGCGGCTGGCAGAGTGACGGGCGCCGGAGGAAGGTCTGGCCCGGGGGTGGTCCAGGAAGCCACGCCGCGAGGCGGACGGACGAGCCCCCGGACCCGCCCGGCGCAGCTGCTGCCAGCAACTCGGTTGGGGCCCACGCCCGCACGGAGGCTGGCGCCGAAGGAAGAAGCGAGTGCCACGGGCGCCCCGACGGCCCGGAGCGGGGTGGGGCCGGGTGTGGGAAGAGGGCGAGGGTGGGGAAGCCTCGCGACCGCAGCCGAAGCTGCCTGGGTCTGAGACATGTGCGGAACAAGCGGTGTGTCTGTTTATACAGCAACCAAGCGGTGTGTCTGTTTATACTGCAAACACTTTGGCTTGGTGATAGACGCTTCCGTCGGTGCTTTACAAACATTTAAGTCATTTAATCCTCAAAACATCACTGCAAGGTAGGACTTGTCATGCCCAGTCCCGCAGATTGGGACACTGGGATTCCTGCGAGACCCAGGAACTTGCCTGAGGTCACAACCAGCAGGTGGGGAGCTGGGACGGGATGCTGGACAGGGGTCTCCCTTATGCTCTTGGTCACTACACCACGCTGCCCGTCCTCGTGGCCCTTCTGGGCACCAAACCCTTACCCAGGTGAGTTCTGAAGGGGTAGACAGACTGCAGGTGGGCAAGTACCCAGGAGACTCAGTGGCCCAGGTGAGACACACCGGAGGCCAGGGGCTGGAGGTGCGTTCAGGGCCCTCTCAGCCTCAAGTGCACGTGTTTGGGCCCGGCCTGGGCAGCTGGAGGACCTGCCCTCACCCCACCCCCACGGCGACAGTGCTCTTCCCGCCCCAGGTGCGAAGAAGTGGCTGGAGTGGAGGAAAGAGCTTGAGTTGCTGTCGGACACAGCCTACTTCAGCCTCACCACACTGGCAGGTAACACCCCAGGAGACTCTGGGCCCCAGGGAACCACATCCCACACCAAGCCCAGAGTACAGCAGGGCGGGGGGGTGGGGGTGTGGAGGGGGCACAGCAGAATGAGAAGCTCCTGGAGGTGCTCCCTAGGGCCACTGGAGCTGGCCCAGATGCAGCCTCAGGGAAGGAGAGGCCCCGGGACCCGCCCCCAGAGGAGGGCCTCTGCAGGCTCTGATGTCCGTGCACCTGGCATGTCTATGTCTTCCTCTCATCCTTTTTGTGTCCCTGGGGACTTCTGTCCTGGGCCTTGCCCAGGGTGTCATTGAGACCACTCCTCTGTGGCTGGACCCTGCCATCCAGGAGGGCCCTGGGCATGGGCCCTGGGCATGAGCCCTGGCGGAGTGTCGTCCTTCACGAGGAAGGCCAGGGGCGCGGTGGAGGGCAGCACCTGCCTCAGCCCTCTCATGGGTGTCCCCCCAACCCCAAGGCTACCAGACCCTTGGAGAGGAGTACGTCGGGATTGTCCAGGTGGACCCGTCTCAGAGGCAGGTGCCCTCCAGACTGCGCCGCGGTGTGCTGGTCGCGCTGCACACGGTCCTGCCCTACCTGTTGGACAAGGCCCTGCTGCACTTGGAGCACGAGCTGCAGACCGACGGCAGCGGCCGACCCTTGCCGGGCAGCCCGGCACCCAGTGCGCGGGGCCGCTCGGGGGCCAGGCGCTGGGTGCACCGGCAGGTGGCTGCCCTGACGGAGCAGCAGCGGAAGACACTGCTGCGGGCCGTGCTGGTACTCCGGCCAGGCCTGGGCTGCCTCCAGCGGCTCCACGTCGCCTGGTTCTACATGCACGGTGCCTTCTACCACCTGGCCAAGAGGCTCGCCGGGGTGACCTACGTAAGTGTGGTGCCACCTGTACTTGCTCCTCCCTGGGCGGTCTGTGGGCCAGCATAGCCACAGGCCCAGGCTCAGGATCCTTGACTGGGGTTTTGTTGGTTCACATTCTGCTAAAAAGAGAAGAAATTCAGTTTGCACACACCCTGAGGGTAGGGTGAGGCTGCCTTGCACTGCCAGCACGTGTGGGCCACCCTGGGTGCCAGGCCCTGCGCCCTGCCATTTGTTCTGGGCCCAGGCCGCCCTTCCAGAGAGTCCTGCCGGAGAGTAGGGTGCAAGGGTACCTTCCTGACAGTAGCCCCAGGGTGATCACGTGAACCCCACTGCTGCCAGCACCCTGCTGGTCTCCCCTGGTCCCTGTGCGCCCACTCCGCTGGCCACCACTCACCCCCTCTGTCCCTTGCTCCCACTTACCCGCCCTCTTGGGTCGCTCTCAGCATCGTGCTCCCCATAGAGAGCCTGCCCTGGCCCTTCCTTTGCCGCCCTTGGCAGCGTTGTCCTGGGCACGCAAGCCTCCCCCGTCAGTCCGGTCTCTGTCCCTCACGTGCATGTCACCCTTCAGTGCGTGTGGCTGAGCTGCTGTGACAAAGGGGCCTGAAAACCCAAGGCCCCACCCAGAGGGCTTTTCCCTCCTGGCACGTGGGCTGCCCGCACCCCCAGCCAAGGGGGGGACAGGACATGGACACGGCCAGAAGTTGCACCCATCACGCGCTGCGGGAGAGGCTGGCGCCCTGGCGGCACAGTGTCATCTACGAGCTGGGAACTTCTGCAGCCGACATCTGGCTGGCAACATCTGCCACCTGCGCTTCTCCTCCTTCCTGCCCTTCTCCTCCCTGCTGCCCTGCTGGGTGCTCCTTCTCCGGCTGCCTTGCTGGTTCCTTTTCTCTCTGAGAGGGGAGTCTCTGGATGTCCCCCCACCCCCAAATCTCACCTGCTTCCAGAATGCCCTGCACACTTCCAGCTCCGAGCACATCTTGACTCAGCGTTTCGCTCCTGTGAGGAGTGAAGCCCTGAGCTGGCCGGCAGTGTCCCTTGCCTGCCCGCCCACCCGATGCTTCTGCCCCTCATTCGGCTGAGAGCCCCATGGTTGCACTCTGTCCTGTCTGCACCAACAGGGCGGGCTGGGCCTCATCTGATGGGCTTGTGTGCTGGGGATGGCCAGATCTCCAGGCTGTGCACTCCGTGCTGGCTGACTGCTGGCCGTCCCCATGGTCCTTGACAGCTCTGCACCCACCGCTCGCCTGCGGAGGACCCAAGGGCTCTCACCAGCTACAGGCTGCTGGGCCTCGTCTCCCTGCTGCACCTGGCGCTGACTGTGGGCCTGCAGCTCTACAGCCTCCGGCAGAGGCAGCGCGCCCGGCGGGAGTGGAAGCTGCACCGAGTCCTGTCCCACCGCAGGTGTGCGGGACCAAGGGCTCTTGGCTCGGGGGTGCAGCTGGCTGGGAGGGCCGAGCACCCTTGCTCTCAGCAAGGACCTGGAGGCTCCCCCTCCCCACCCTGCAGGAGCCACACAGAGGAGAGAGTGGGCCCCAGAAGCAGCCTGTGCACCCTGTGCCTGGAGGAGCGCAGGCACCCCACAGCCACGCCCTGTGGCCACCTCTTCTGCTGGGAGTGCATCACCCAGTGGTGTGACACCAAGGTCAGCAGCCGTGGGCCTGGAGCCCAGCTCTCGGACAGGTGTGCTGGCGGCCCTGTGGCTGATGGTCAGCAGCCTGCCCCTGAATGCTCTCAGGCGGTGGGGGAGGGCAGGTGTCTTTAAAGGCCCCCAGATAAGCAAGGTACGGGGTCTACTCGGGAGTCAGGTGCCATGGTTGCTGTGTGGGTGCTTAGCAGAAAGCAAACTGGAGCCACCTGAGCATCTGGGCGTCCATTCTGGGCAGGCCTGGCCCACCTGCACCTGCCGGACCTGCCCTGGCCCTCTCGGACCCCGGGGCACAGGGCCATGCATAGCCAAGCAGTCAGCACAAAACGCCTCATCTTAACCCATGCCGCAACTCTTGGAGGGGTCCAGCTCCTGGGCCCGTCCCCCTCACCCAGCAAGCTCAGCCAGAATCCAGCGTTTTGGGGTGGAGGGGGTGGGGGAGGCAACCCAGGCAAGGCAAGGGAATGACGGGGACATGGGGCTTACCTGTGTGCCCGAGCACAGGCTACTCCAGGCCCCTGTCCCTGACTTGTGGGCCCTAGTGGGTGTCTGGCAGTCGAGCCGCAGACCTTCCAGGGCTGGAGGAAACCTAGCCTGGCTTGAGGCAGGTGATCCTGAGGAGTGGGACAGGCCTGTGCGTCCCAGAACCTCCCGAGGGGCTCAGGCAGCCAGTCCAGCAGCTGTGAGGCCCTGTGGGTGTCTCAGAATAGCGGTCAGTGGCAGCCAAGAGTCCTCCTGCACCCCCAGTCCCTGCACGGACTCGGGTGGTCTCAGCCGAGCCACTGTGCCCTGCTCATCTTCCCAACTGCCCAGGGTCCAGGCCTCCCCTCCGGGTCACGACCTCTGAAGAAACACCGACCTCCTCCTGTTCTGCAATGGACAGAGGACCCCGTGTCACTGGAGATGCCAGTGGGGGAGGGCCTGCGGTGCTCTTGCAGGGCCCCTGTGTGACCTCTCCTTCCCTGCAGACGGAGTGCCCCCTGTGCAGGGACAAGTTCCTGCCCCAGAAGCTCATCTACCTGCGGCACTTCCGATGACCAGAGGGCAGGGCAGCCCAGAAGCCACCTGACCCCAGGAGAAAGCTTAGTTCCTTCATAAGATGAATTCACACTGAGAACATAGAATTTCCTAGTTTTACTCTTGTCACATCAGGCACTGCGCCGGCAGTCCCGAAGGACAGGAGCCAGACGCCACTTCAGAAGCAGGCTGGGACACGCTGATGGGTCCTGTGGGGAGAAGAGGGGCTGCCTGGCAGGCCAAAAGCACCTGGCCCCGGCCAAGCAAGTGTTAATGTGCAGAGGCCGGCACCTCTTCAGGGGTGTGGTCAGCCCACCAGCCCCAGTCCCTGCACACTGTGCCAGGCACTGGATCAGGCCAGGCACGTCCACTCACAGGACTAGGAGAAAGGCGCTGCCGGCTCCAAAAGTGCTCAGCACTACCTCTTAACACACATGTGCAGTTAGTTCCCCACTTGGACGTGGGATCTGGTCCTGGGCCTTGCAGACGCCCAGGGTCTCCCCCACCCAGGGCTCCTACTGGGGCCGAGCCAGCTGGGGGAACTCTGCTGTGCTAACATCTCAGCCATGACCTGCCTCTTGAGGCCGGCAGTTGGGAAGGTTCACCTCAGTGTCCATCCTCCTTCCTGCCACTTTTTTATTTTCAGGTTTCACAGACTAACGTGTGTCAGAGACAGCACTTTGCTACGGGCATCCTTAGGAGACAGGTCCCACAACAGTGTTGGTGCGTCAGTGTCACAAGGTCGCGGTGCAAATTAGATGTCTCAGAGGCTGGTGACAGGCCCTGGGGCTTCCAGGTTGCCCTGTGGGAGTGCGAGGTGTGCCTGTGGTGGCCAGCACAGGTGCCCTGCGCAGTGCAACTCAGCCATCGTCCAGCCTCAGAGCGAGCACTTTGGTGGCAGAGGTCAGCTGCAAACAGGCCCCAGGACCATGGGCAGGCTGAGCAGCAGATCTGCAGGCAAGCAGGGCCTATAGCAGGCCACCCCCAGCCTGAGGCCCCAAGCAGGCATATGGCTTCCCATTGAGTCTGCTAGGAAGGTGGTGGGGAGGATGAAAGGGTGTCCACCACCCGAGTGCAGTGGCATCATGAGCACTGACACAGGACACGAGGCAGTGACACCATCCCCGGGAGAGAGGTCGGCATATGGCCTCTACAGGAAGGAGCCAGTGTGAGCACCGCCACAGCAAACACCCAACATGTGGAACCCGAGACGGATGAGGGGCCACTCAGAGCCACCAGCCAAAGCCCACAGACCAGAGAAAGGGGTTCCCCTGCAGGGCGCACTTCCAGAAAGACTACGTGAGAAAAGGGGACACTGTCTTTAATCATTTGAATTAAAAAGTCAGTAAAGGTTTATGAGTGTTTGTCTTCATCACATCAAAAAGGCCACCGTGCAGGGCAGTGGCTCCACAGAAGGCAGCACACAGTTGGGCCCCCAGGGCAGGGCTGTGCCCCCAGGGGGGCTGCTGTGGACACCCACGGCCAGGGACCGAGTCAGGTCTCTCTGTACAAAAGACATTCAGCAAAGTGACCTCCGACAGTGAAAATATAATGTGTGTCTGAGCCCCCGGGCCCCAGAGTGGCCTCAGGAGTTGAGCAGTTTCCTGTCAGAGCAGAGGCGGCCACCACCCCTCCTCGAGGTGACAGTGGGGAGCATGGCGAGGACCCAGCATGCCCAGAAAAACCGCTGAGCTCCTTCCAGGGCAGTACTCCAGCAGCCTTGGCCTCCAGCAGGGCACCTGGACAGCGGCGTCCTCGAGAAGGTCCTTCCGGCCCGAGGCCCCCAGCCCCACCTCGGCTGTCGCCCAGCCTACGCCCTGCTGGGTCTGTCCGTTTGAACACCTGCGTCACTGAAAAATAAATCAATGCAATTCCGCTTAAATGCCAGGGTCTTCGAGAACCTGATATTTCAGTTACAATAATTGAAGCTCCTTTATAGAAAGAAAATCCGACTCCCTCGTCATCAACTACTTTATGTGGAGAAAGAAGGCGCTGTTACAACGGCTCAAACCCACTCGGGCTCCAGGGGTGGCCCGGCGGCCCTCTAACTGGAGAACGTCTTGCCCACATCCTCCTTCCCCTTGTACGTCCTCTTGCCATGCGTGAACGGGATGTACCGGTACTTGATCATATGCTGGGGACAGAGAGACAGACAGACGCGTCAGGCGACAACACCAGCGCCCCGGCAGCAGCTTCCAGTCCAGGGAGGACCAGGTGGGCCCAGGGTGGGGGCACCCTGGCGAGTGTGTGCTTGGGCCTGCCCAGGGGTGGTACAGCAGAACCCTCTGTTGCCGTCAGGCCGGGCCTGCCTCCCACTGACCCACAGGACACTGTGCTCAGGAGGACACGGCCAGGGCCCCTCCCACCAACCTCTGGAGCTGTCTGCCCAGGGCTGGCCCCCCCGGCCCAGGCCGTGGCACAGGGCTGTGCTGGGGGAGGGGGCAGGCGTCGTGCCCCAGACCCAGGCCTGCAGGGAGCATCCCGCTGCTCCGTGTGCAGACAAGACAGGCCCCGCGTTGCCCTCCCGCACTGCCCCAACCCGCAAGGACAGGAGCAATGCCGTCCGGGGTCTACCTTGATCTGCCTCTTCATTGTGATGCAGAAGAGCATGATGAAGTACATGACCAGGATGGGCCAGAACACTGGCACGTTGAACGCCTCGAAGAAGGTGCAGACCATGGCCACCAGAATGCCCTTGGTGGCCGCGTGCCTAAAGGGAGGGGGGCGGTGAGCACGCCGCTCCTGAGCGGTGTGGCTCTGCGCGCACATCTCGGGTCACGCACCACACGGAAACACAACACAGCTCCACAACACAGCTCCGAGCGTCCTGCCCGAGTCACACACAGCCCGAGAATGGCGAGGATGCTGACACTGCCCCGCTCGGGGGGCGGCTGCAGGTCGGGCAGCCCCCACTGAAACTGCTCCTTGGCGCTCCCCTCTCCACATGGCAAAGGCCTCGCCGGCTCCCCACTGCCTCCCCCAGCATTTCAGGCTCAACCCCCAGACCGGCCGGGCACCAGCCAGTCTCTCCCACACCCAACGCACAGAGCAGAGACGCGGCAGCTTGTTCCCTTCAGTTTTCCGGCCCGACAAGTGAGGTCACAGAGCCCCCACGCCCCGAGATGGGGGTCATCTCTATCTACCCGTCACCACTTCTAGGGAGACTGGGACCAGCCCACCCTCTGCACAGAACACAGGGCCTCCTGCGACGGCAGCAGTCCCCACCGCATGTCTGCTGCGCACCTGGGTGACCTCCTCGCTGCCGGCTCCACAGTCCCCCGCCCACCACCAGCACCCCAGAGAGCCAGCATGGGCGTTTGGATATACAGGTGTTCGGAGCAAAGACAGCTTGAAAAAGTGTGACTTGCTGGCCAACCAGAACGAAGTGGCCTACCCTCACGCTCGCTAAACCACACTCAGGCAGCAGCGCCACCGTTAGGAATTCACTCACCAAAACTTAAACTCTGGAAGCCGCCGGATGAACGGCCGGAACTCCTCGTTCTGTCTCGTGGGCAGCGAGGGGCCGTCGTCTACAAGGCAGAACGCCGGTCAGGGGAGCATGCCTCACCTCCCCGCCCACACGCACGTCTCCAGGCCCCTGGTGCTCCCGCGAGAATAGGCCTCACACCAGAGTGGGGCCCTGTCACTGACCCGGAGGTGAGAGAGGCCCAGAGATCCCACTACTTCAAAAGATTCCCATTACACTTTTTTTTTTTTTTTCCAGGAAGAACTGTATACGTTTTACGACTGCTTAAAAAGTCACCTGCACGTGCATTCAGCTCAGGGACACGCGGACGTGCCCCATAAAGGGGCGCAGAGAAAACCGAGGGAGCGCCCACTTGAGCAGAGTGCTGGCCGCCCCTGACCTCAGCCCGCCCCAGAAAGGTGCCTCCTGTCAAGACGGAGGGCTGAGGGGACAAATGAGTGCCCGTGTCACTTCCTAACTCCCCCAGGCAGCAACACGGCAGAAAAGGGCTGTGCTGCATCCAGCGTTCGCACTGCACGTCCTGCAGAGAAGCTGCAGGCTACTGGCCGCTGCTGGGACAGTGCTGCCCCCCCGCCCCTGGCAGGGAGCAGTGCTCTGGGCCAGGAGGCTGCACCGGGTTTTTCCAGTGGGGGCCCCACTGGTACTGGCACCCCTCCCGCACTGCCCCAGCACATCCCACCTGGCCTTGGCGTGAGCTGTAGGCTGAGAACTCTCCCACCGATGGCCCTGGGAAGCCCGGGCCTCTCCACGCAGCTGGCCATCGGCACTCCCAGTGGCCCCAGGAGTCATGCCCCAGGTCCTCGCAGAGGAGACCTGACTGTTGAGGGTGGCGACGGCACCCATATGGGCAAGTGGTTTGGGAAGCAGCACAGGGGAGGGCATTCAGGTCCCCGCTCCCCGGCACTCCACACGTGACCCTGGCGGGGGACCTCTACCACCCTGCATGCCCCAGTCCCCTCCTCTGCAGAACGGGCTAAGGCGGTTGTTCAGAGGGCTAACGGGCCGTTAGCACACCATCGCAGTTACTGAGGTTCTGGGCACCTTTCAACACCACGAGAACACCTCACAGTCTGCATGTCTGACCTTTCTGGGGGACGGAGTAGCCCGGTGACATGCCCGAAACCACTGCCCCCCAGCCCAGCAGCAGGCAGCCACTGCTCCCCTACCTGAGTCTTCCATCAAGGAAGGGTCCACTTTTGGAGACAGGAAAGCTATGAAAAGGTTCAGGTGGTAGATTCCCAAGGCATAGGTCACGATGTACCAGCCCTGGAAGAGAAGGGGGCGAGGTCAGCAGCGTCGCCAGCAGGAGGCGCGCTGGGCCAGGTGCTGTGTGAACCGGCAGACGCCGGGAGCTGAACTGAGCAGCAGACATGTCACTCACAGGACAGAAGGGACAAGTAACCACAAAGTACAGTGCCTGTCCACGGTGACAGCCTTCTCAGAAGGTGTATGGGTCTTTCCAGTGGACAAGCAGGGGTCAGTCAGATGCACCAAATGCCGAAGCCGCCGGCTCCCAGCAGCAGCATGGAGGGCCCCTCCCAGCGGCACACCCGGGCCGGGCCGGGGCCGTCTGAGCCGGCCACCTTGGAGCCTTGCACCCACTACCACACACTCTGCAGGCGTGTCTCCATCTCTCCCAGGAGAAACCCAGAACCGGAAAGTCAGGGAGCCCAGAACGAGGTCACAACGTCCCAGAGCCCAACTCCTTGGGAGCCGCGAGACAGGCAGGGCCACACGATGTGAACACGGAGCACACCGCCCTGCACTGCACTCGCCCCCCCGCCCGAGGGTTGGAGGAGAGCGCTCTAGGATGAGGGTCCTGCCTCAGTCTTTACAGAACGGTGGCTCCAGGGAAAAAGGAAAAAAACAAAAACGCCCCAAACCGGTCCCAGTGGATTCAGCAAGAGCTGCAGACGGCCTACAGGCTACATCCTGCTGCGCCGACCCCTCTACCCCCAGAGCCAGGGGGGCTGACAAGCAAGGAGACAACTCCAGGCGTGCCATCCAAGACATGTTTCCACGTTCGGGTTAAGTGGGAATGCCCCACAATTCTGAGTCCAGCGTAGCGTCCAGTATACAAACGTCCCCCTCTGTGGACCGCATCCCTTTGGCCCCAGGCAGTCCCAGGAGGAGGGTTCGCACGAACAAAGAAACGCCCCCCTGGCTCCAGAGAAGACTCTCCGACGGGGCCTGAGCCTGGACACGGCACACAACCCCCTCCTGGGCCCCGACGGCCGCCAGAGCCAGCGCACACCCTCGTTCGGTCTGAGAAGACATCACTGGAGCTGGGGACGAGCTCCTTGTGAGCCCCTCCAGCCCCCAGCCACCTACTCAGCCAGACGACCCGCACTCTCCTCCGTGGTTTCCGAGGTGCAGCTTCCACAGCCAAACCCTCAGGAGCCAAGGTCCTCAAGCCCCAAGGCATGAGGTGGCTGGCCCAGAAGGCCTTCCTGTCCCCAGAGCCTCCGCATGTCCTGGGCGTCCGGGGCCCTGGCTGCTGTAGGCACTTTCCCAGAGCCCACAGAGCCAGCGGGCCCAGCATGGATTGGGAACAGTCCTTCTTTGGAAGACAGTCACGGGGACTGTTCTCACGTTCAGGGCCTAACCCAGGTCAGACACTGTCTCCTCACCACACCCCCGACCCGGAGACACGATACACCAGCAGCACCTCTGCCATCAGCAGCAGGGACACGGCGGCAGCCCACGCCTACCTGCAGCAGGTACACTCGGACCATGTAGATGAAGCTCAGGCCCAGCGTCACCACCCACCGCATGGCTGTGTACGGCGTCGACTTGTCCAGCCAGGACTGATAGATCTGCAACGAAAAGAGGTCATGATGTCAGGTGGACCCTGCCAGGCCCCCTGGCGAAGGGCACCTCTGGGATCACCTGCTCCAGGCTGTGCGTCACCGTGCAGCACAGCGACGATGGCCAGCCCAAATGCACTTGCAGTCACACCTAAGGCAGGCCCAACCCCTGAGCAGAAACGCTTCATTTCAGAATGAGTGTCACAGCCACAGGCCTAGAGCGCCGCCGGGCACTCAGCTCAGCGAGGCTTGCTGCAGCCCAGAGGCCCGGCCCGAGGCAGGGAACGGGCCCCTCAGAGTTGCTGCCCAGGCGCAGGACCCTGCCCAAATGCCCCTTGGAGCCGCCCAACCCCAGCAGTGCAGAGCGTGCACAGGCGGGCACCCTGGCGGCTGCGGGGCACATGGAAGGACTCCCGAGTCTGTGCACACACGCGCGTGAGCACCTAAGCAATTCGTGTGTGTTGTTGCCCCACCTCACTTCTGGAAGTGTGCAAGTTCCAACTATGAAAACTTTCTGTGGGTAGTAACAGTGGAGAGAATACATGACACTAAACAGACCCACCACCTGGATACGATTACCAAGTTTTCAAAAATTGTTTTTTAACTTTAAAAATTGACACAGTGCTACATGCAATGCTTCACCGAGTCAGACCTCTTCTCCAGAAAAACCCGCACGCAGTGGCTATGTGTCATTGAGGCGCTGCAGGATGCTGCAGGCCCCAGCCCAGCCCCCAGGCTGGGTCCACCCACTGCGTGCAGACCCCGGCGAGAGGGACCACAGGGGCGTGGATGTGGGTGGCCAGGAGAGGGGACGGCGAGATCAGATTAGGGGCCACCACCATACCTGTACCACCTGGGAGCTAAGAATGGTCTTCACACTATTGAAGATTGGAAACCACCCAGAAAACAAAAGCGTGGCAGAGACCACACGTGGCCCCAAGGCCTAACCCACTTACCATCTGGCCATTCGCAGAAGGCACAGCACTCCCGCAAAGGGAGGGCCATTCCTGATGGCGTGAACATGAGGCCCCCAGGCACTGGGGAGGCCAGTGCGTGCACACCCTGCAGAAAACATGCTGAGACAACGGTTCCTTGTCCAAACGTTCGCATGGGGCGTCTTCAGAACACCCACCTGTCCAAGCCGTGTGAAGAACCGGTACACCACAGAAGGCTTCCCATGGACGGACTCTCCAACGCTGTCGCCTTCCGACATTCTGTCACTGAGAGACACAGAGCACTTTTACATGACAAGGCCGCCGAGGGCCTGACCCCGCGGGCTGTTCGCGTGCAGCACTTCCTCCACACCACTTCCTTCTTCGGGGCCACGGCGGGGGTGGCCCCGAGGGCAGGAGACGTGCAAAGTGGCGCAGGTTGACTCGCATCTCTGCCACTGCACCTGGATCACTCCCCTCTCGCTGGTCCCCAGGGACCACTGCTGCCTTTGGAGGCCCCTGCACACGGCTGCACACCCACCCCCCTGGGGCCGCACCCACGCCTGCCTCCGCTCCCTGCGCTCCCTCTGCCACCTCCTATGGTCGCCTCTCGGGCTGCTCTCCATGGTGTCAGTGCCAGCCAGGCCTCTCCTGGCCCCCCAAGGGCCACATCCTCCACCCCACCCAGGGAAACGCAGCCCGCTGTCTGTGCCCCAGTTCCTCATCAGGGAGCGGAGGTAACCCTACCTGCTCATGACTAATGCAATGTGCCGTTGTGATTCCCTGGGGAATCCACCTGTGACAACCCCAGTGACCAAGTGAGGTGGGCAGCATCACCCCATGTCACTTGGGGGGGGGGCGGGGGTTCAGTCTTAAACAGTTTAAGTCACTTGTCCAAGGTCAGGAGCACCTCCTCCAAGAGAACAGGCTGCTGCCCGAACCTCGGAATGAGAAGGACCCAGAAGACAGGGGCACTGGCTGTCCCTACGCTGGTGAGGACTCTGGGACAAAGCTCACTGCTGTCCCCAACCTGCAGGTAGCACCTCCCCAACCTGGTGCCACAGTCGGGTTTGTTTCCAAGGCTCCTGAGCAGCGTGCCACACGGCCTCGGTTTCCTCCTCCGGAGGGCAAGGCTCACTGACAGCAGCCCTTCCCCTCCACAGAGTGTGTGGGGCAGCCCTGTTCACCTCGGGGTGGAACAAGTGCCCCCTCTGCCGGAGCCCACACCTCCCCGTCACGCCTACACTGGAAGCCCCAGGCCGCCCTCATTTTGACGGGGAGGTCAGCAGGCTGGGGTGTGGCCATGGGTCTCCCGTGGAAACACTTCCCAGCTACAGCTCCGACGCCAGGACAGCCCAAGCAGCCCCACTGCGCCACACCGCCAAGTCTGCGTGCAAAGGGTGGCGGTGGCCCCCAGACACCACTCCCTGCAGCTGCCATGGGCATGGGGCAGAGTCCTAGGGAGCCTCTCGGGGAAGACGGGAAAGTGCCCTTTGCCCCCACGAAAACTGCAGACCTGAGATGCAGGGCTGGACAGAGCAGGACAGGGGCTCCCGGCCCTCCTGCTTCCAGGAGGTGCAGCTGCACAGCCCACTGGGAGAACCCTGTGTCTCCAATGAGCTGAATGAGAACTCAGGACTGAGGCCGGTGTCCAGCAGCTGCGGCAGCGACAGTCTGCCCCCGGGGTTCCTCAGAGGTCCTCCTGTGGTTTACTTTTCTCCCACCAAGGTGTTCACATTGAAATATCTCCGCTCAAGCGAGGCAGCAGGAATGGGGTCAGAGAGAAATCACTGGCTGTCCCCCTGAAGCAGCCCCCCAAGAAGACACGGACATGGACAACCTCCCGGAGGCACAGCAGCCGCCTCCCAGAGACCCGACCCCACGCACACTCTCGGCCCTCCATCTTGACCAACACACCGTCAACAACGTTGAGGACGTGAACTTTGGAGTCAAACAAGCTGCTTTCAGCACCCCATCCTGTCACTTCCTAGGGGAGGGCCTGGGTGACCACTCCACACACCCAAATGCCCTGGGAACAGCCCCGGACCCTCGGCACCTGCCCCAGCACCTCGGAGACACAACAGTGCCAGCGCCCACCCTCACCCCATGGAAGTCCCGGCCAAAGCTGCTGCACCGGTTGCTCTTCACTCTGCACAGAGAGACCTCCTTCCAAGCCCTTGGACCCTGTACCCCGTTTATAGTTTGTGTGGCCATCGCTCTGTCATTTTTTTCTGGCTCTTTTTCTCTCTTTCCTCCTCCCGGAGTCAAGCCCCTCCAGGGGCCCTGTCTGGGGCCCTGTCTGGGGCCCAGCGGAGCAGACTGCAGAGCAAGGCCCGCCCTGGCCGGCGGTCAGTAAGCGATCAGACTTCACCGCTTCACTGTTAGTTACGAGGAAACGCAGTAGAGGCGGAGCTCCGTGCCTCGAGTCATGCACAGCCTGTCGGCACCCAGTTTCTGGAGGTCATCTGTCCTCAAGGTGCGCGACAGAGGGTTCCAGCCGTGGCCAGTTTGGCTCCCACCACCTTTCCGCTCACATCCCCGTCCCCTCGCTCCTCCTGGGTCCCCTGCGGGACCCTGCCACACTGCAGCCTCTGGCACTGTGCTTCCCTCCACGGAAAAGCCCTTCCAGACGCAGCGGCTCACCCAGCAAGGCCGCATTCCGCGGGCCCCTCCCTCGTCGGCGCGCAAGCACCCGAGATGTCCACCTGACCCTAACCACACCGCATCTGATTGCGGCCCTCCCCGCCCGCTGTCCACGGGAGCCAGCCCCAAGCACGGAGGACCCCTGTCTTTCACGGGGTGCCACCTCGGACGTTCCCGGGCAGTGAGACACCAAGCAGACTAAGCACAACGCGCGCGCTCGGGGTAACTTCCCGTAGACACAAGGAAGCCAAACGGAGGCGCTGCAGCCAAGGGCGGCAGACCCGGCGCGGGGGGGGGGGGGGACCGCCGGTACGGGCCGGCCGGGAGAACTGGCGACTATGCCACCGAGTTCAAGCTGTTTCCCACAGGCCATCTTGAGCAAACAGACTGCACCCTGATGCCTTCCCACCCGATCACACCAACAAGCCCCGGACTGCAGCGAGGAAACGGACAAGACAGCGGCCGCCCCCACACTACCGGGGCTGGCAGCCGGCCCCTCCCCAGACGCGCGGCGGGATGGGCGGGACCGATCACCCCGCCGACCCTGGGGTCCTGGACGGCCTCGTTCATTCCGGCACCGCCTATCCCGGCAGCGTCCGACGTCTGCCACGGCGCCTCAGACCCCCGCCTGGTCCCGCCTACCCCGGTCCCCGTCCGCCCGCCGGTACCTCGCGGCTCCGCAGCTCCCGAGCGCGGTCTCCGAGGGCCGCGGGAAGGAGGACGCGGGCAGGGGCCGCGCCGGCACTTCGCTGGGTCTGGGAACGAGTAGCCGAACACTTCCGCTCCGTAGTGCGCGGCACCGCCTCCGGGCCTCCAAGATGGACGCCGGGGCGGGGCGCAGAGCCTCCAACCATTTCCGCTTCCGGTGCGGGCGCCTCTTCTCAGCGGAAAAACGTCACGGAGGAAATGCGCGACGCCGCGCAGGCTCAGACGCGTCTTCTGGCTCCCCGCGCGGCGCTGCTGTTCCAGAGCTTGTTTCCGCCCAGGGACCGGAATCGTGGCCACGCCCCTGGCAACCAACGAACCAATGGAGGCGGGCTTAGTGGTTGCTAAGGGAAACCTCTAGCGGCGAAGATGGCAGCTGCTAGGCAAGAAATCCTGCAGCGCCGGGACCCGCCGGGGCGGCCGCCACAGGACGGTAACGGCTGCAGGCGCGGGCCACAGGGCGGGCGTCCGGCGGTCCCTTACCCTACCGGGCCTCTTTCTGGGTATGAGGGCGGTGGGAAGGAACCCGCGTCCCCGATCCTGGCCAGGCTCCCCCTACGAGCCTCCATGAGCCCCGGTCAGCACCCGGAACCCTGATCGCCCTTGGCCTTGGAAGGGGTCACGCCTCCGAATGTGCTGGTGCCTCTCGGGATGGGCGGGGGAAGTCCCGGGGCCTGGAAACCGACCCCAGAGGAACCGAGCCAGGACGCGAGGTTCAGAGGTTTGATAGGAGCTATTCTTAAAGGAAAGGGACTGGAGTGAACTCCGAGTCCACGCCACTCTCTTCAGATAGAACCCGACCCTCGGTTACGGCAGATACTGGAGTCTGGCAACGCCCCCACAAAGTGGTGCCTCACAAATAGGCGGGTGGGGGGGCGGGGTTGGAAGGTGGGAGATGGTGAGCTCAGCCGCTGAGTGGGGGCTTGGTCCTCAGGGGATCGGAGGCCACCGGAGGGGCCCTGCAGAGAAGTGGCAGGGGCAGCTTATTCCCTCACTGTGTCCCTGCCTTCCTCTGGCCAACTGGGTCAGCTCAAAAGTCCCCTCCTACTAAATTGCTCTCACACCACGGGTCTATCAAGGCCCTCCCACTGGGCCTACCTCTCTGCACTGAGTAGGTGCTCACGGGTTGATGTATAAGCCAGTGAAGGAGTGGGTAGATGGACAGTGAACAGGAAAAGTCTCCTGACCCCCAGCCTGAAGCTTTGGGCAGCAGCGTTGGGGGGTTTCAAGAGGTAAAGTGCACAGATACCTTGAGAGCCCCCCAGGGGGGCTGCCTGCTGTCCCTCAGTGCCCCCACAGTGTCCCTCAGATCACCCCACATGGGTGTGTTGGAGGTCAGCCAGGTGGTCTGTGGCACATGCTCACCTGTGTGTCTTCTTTCCGTCATTCAGGTTACGGTGTCTACACATTCCCGAACTCTTTTTTCCGTTATGAAGGGGAGTGGAAAGGAGGGAAGACCCACGGTAAGAAGCGACTGTGGCCTCTTCCTGCAGCGGCTGCCTCACCGCCAACGGCCTGTCTCCTCTGAAGCTGGGGCGGGTGGGTGGCACCGGCAGCCAGCGGACTGGGCCCTCACGCTGTCACTATTGCCCGTGGCGTTGGGGCTCGCCGGACACCACGCCCTGGTGCTGCCCCACTGTGGGCCCCAAGGCCAGGGTCACGGTGATGCCTCAGCCTGCCACCTTCCCACGGGCAGGGGGACTACCCTGGGAAACCCTCCCTGAGTTCTTGTTCATCCACGCACAAGTGGGAGTAGTGGCAGCTGCCGTTGTGGCTCATCTCTGGTGAGAGTGAGCTCACGCCTTCTGTAGAAAGCCTCAGCCGTGGAGGAAAGAGTCTCGGCACGTCACCAGGAGGCCTCTGCAGACGCCCAGCCCGGGTGCCCAGAGCTGGGCCCATGGTATTCCAATCTCTGGCTCTTCCTCCAGCTGGCGTGAGGGTTGCACTTGAGGCCGCTCAGAGCCTGGCCTGGACCAAGCAGGTCATCCTTGTTGAAACGCATTCTTCAGTGCCACCCTGTGTCCACAGGCTCTCTCCTTCTGCCCTTGCACTGACACGAGGTGCTGGTGTCCCTGCTGAGGGGTGTAGGACACCGGGTCCCCTCTGTACTTGTGATGGCTCTGTGGTACCCTGGCCAAGACAACAGAGCGCTGAGTCCTGTGTCAAGAACATTTTTTACCCCAGCTGGTGTGGCTCAGGGGATGGAGCACCGGCTTGCAAACCAAAGGGTCGCTGGTTCCATTCCCAGTCAGGGCACACGCCTGGTTGCGGGACAGGCCCCCAGTAGGAAGCGCGTGAGAGGCAACCACACGTCGATGTTTCTCTCCTTCTCTTTCTCCCTCCTTTAGTCTCTCTGAAAATAAATAAATAAAATTTTTTCAAAGAAGAACATTTTTCACAACCAATGCGCTCGAGGGCCAGTTTGCAGAGCGTGCCCTCTGGATGGGAGGAGGAGTGCTCCCAGGGGCCCGAGCGCTCCAGAACCCAGCTCCGCTCCTGGGGCAACAGCCTGGTAGTCCCTCCCAACTGCTGTCTGGGGTCGCATCCAAGTGTCTCTCGCCAGGGCACGGGAAGCTGCTGTTCAAGGACGGGAGTTACTACGAGGGCGAGTTTGTGGATGGGGAGATCGCGGGCGAAGGCTGCCGGCACTGGGCCGCAACAGGTCAGCTCCAGACACGCCTGGCAGCGTGCTGCCCACACTCCCTCCTCATGAACCCTCTCCCTCCGGGTTCAGAAGGCTCTTCCCTCCGTGAACTGGGGGCCCTGGTTTCCCGGAGGTGTCTCGGGGCAGCACCTGCCAGCCTGGGGCAGGGTGGTGGCGTCCTGCCCACGGCTTGGCCGGGTCTGTCTCCTGTTCCCCCAACTATCACAGATGAGAGTGGCAGTCAGTCCTCAGTGGGGAGACAGCTTACCACACAGACTCCGGACACCACACCACTGCCCCTGAGGTTCACATGGGGTGGACCCTGCGGGAACGGGGAGGACAGATCCAGACCCCCTCGTCCTCCATCCCCTCATCACCTACCGTCCAAAAGAAAAGCGACTGTTCTGAAATGGCCCTGCTGCCACTGGGGCTTGGGGTGCTGGCGGGGACACAGGAAGCCGCTCTGACCCAGACCATGTTTTTCCCTTCCTCCTTGACCACCCCAGGGAACACCTACTCTGGACACTTTGTCCTGGGAGAGCCGCAGGGCCACGGCATCATGAAGTACGGAGCCGGGGGCTGTTACGAGGGGGCGATGTCCCACGGCAGGAGAGAAGGTCTGGGGTCGCCAGAACTCAGGGCCTGCTGGCAGCATGCCAGCACCCTGCCCAACGTGCAGGGTCAGTGGGCCAGGCAGGCTCGGGCACCTGCACCTGACCAGGGTGCCCGGTGCCCCGTGGGTCCAGGAGCCTCACCCCTGCGTGGCTGTGCGGGCAGGATGGAGGTGTGCGCTCCTCTCTGCCCCCAGAGCCAGGCTGGGCCAGTGTCAAGTGTGTGGGGCTGTGACAGCCCCCAGAACCCAGGGGCTCGAAGCAACCGCCATCTGACCGTTTGCTCGCAATCCCGGGTTTGAAGGTGTGTCCTGGGCTCAGGGAGCAGGTCTTCTGGCTTGGCGTGGGGTCACCAGACGGCTGTGGTCACAGCATCCCAGCTGGTCTGATGGCCCCCCAGGTCGTCTCCATGGCCTTGGGGCTCCTAGGGGCCTCAGCTGGCTCAAGTTCTCCTCACCCTGGACAGCACCTGGGAATGGGGGCGGGGACCGTGCCCCAAGAGGGTGGTGGGCAATGGGCCCAGCCTGAAGGCCAGAGGTTTGTGGTTCCTGGAGGCCGAGCTGCCTCCAAGGTGAGCAGGACAGTCAGTCGTCCGGGTGTCCACTCCCACTGGACGTGGGTTGCACTTCCGACCCCCTGGAGCCAGAAAAGCCCAAACACAGTGCTTCAGGCCATCCTCTAGAGTGTCCTGTCCGTGGACCAGGTCCTCCAGACGCCCATGCACAGTTTCCCGTGAGCACGCCCGCACACAGCTCAGACCCAGTGCCGCAGCATGCCCGCAGACAGTGAGGGGCTCCAGCTTGCACGGGGGTCTGGGCCCCCCGGTGCTGGCCCTGCCCCTCCCTCAGGGCCCCTCCCTCAGGGCTGCTGGCTCTGGCGTGGAGGTGGCCAGCACCGTGCCGGACAACCGCACCCCACACCCGGGGCAGCCGGCCCCTGGGACCAGGGTGCTGTGTCCAGTGGGTCCTGCCTTGTCCTCCAGGCCCCGCCTTCCTGCTCCAGGGAGGGTCTGCTGCCACTGGAGGGAGGTGACACGGGTCCCTCGGCTCCTCCCCAGGACATGGGTGTCTGGTGGACCAGGACGGGAACGTGTACCGAGGGTCTTTTCACAGCAACAAGCAGCACGGCCGAGGGCACATGGCTTTTCGGTGAGTGTGTGGTCCGATGCCTGTGCCCGGGCCCCAGGGCCGGGCTGGTTTGGTGTGGCTGGAGCCGAGTTTCCGGGTGGTGGGGCATGAGCCCCTCCCCCCACAGCACACTCAGGAGGTCGAGGGGTGGAGAGGCCAGCAGGGGTCCCGGGCTGGGCATCAGGCGCAAGACACCCCAGACCGGCTCCTCAGCCGACATCCTGTCTTCGGAACCCACCTTCCCCTTTCCTCTGCCACTGTCCCCCCCCCCAAGCCCCACACACCCGGGGGCCGGTGGCCATGTGCCCATCAGGACCAGCGCCTGGCGCCCCAGTGGCTCTAGCCATCTGCTCTGGGCCTATTTCTGCCTCGGCCCTGGCGGCACACGCTGAGCCCGGTCGGCAGAGCCAGCCTGCGTCGATGCTGCCACCTGGCCACCCTGCCTGAGAGCAGCCTCTGTGTGTGCCCTCAGGAACGGTGACACGTACAACGGCGACTGGGTCCGGGGCCAGCGCCAGGGCCACGGGGTGCTGCGCTGCATGGACGGCTCCACCTACGAGGTACCCAGGCCTCCTCATGGGGTGCTGCACCCGTGTGGCCCCCCATGGCCCTGCGCACGGTGGGGGTGGGGGGACGGCGACTGTCCCCATCTCACTGGTGACAAAACTGAGGCTCAGGGGAGGCAGTGTGGGTGCCCGTCTGCTCTTCGGGGACCAGGCCCTGTGTCCCCCTCTGCACCCCCTGCCCGGTCGCCACAGCAGGTGCCCCCATCAAGTCGGGTCTGCACATAGGTGAGGAGGTTCAGAGGGGCCAGGAGCCCTCTCCCCCTGGATGCTGGCCTGTGTGCCAGATGGGTGGAAAGGAAGTGGGGGCCAAGGTGGGTGTTGGCACGCTCGCACCTGTGCCCGGTCAGCACGGGAGCCCTGGTGTGGAGCAGCCCCTGTGGCAGAAGGCCATCCTGCCTGGTCGTCGCCGTGCGAGCTGAGACCCTAGTGGACACGAGGAGCTGCCACTGGAAGGCCACAGGGGAGGCCACGCACCTGGCTCTGGTCAGTTTATTCTAGGCACCACAGGCGGTGCTGGCAGGGGCCGAAGGTGGCCTGATCCTTGTGTTCAGAGGTCTTTCTGGTCACTCAGGGGGTCATGCTGTCAGCAGGATGGGTGACGGGGCCCAGTGGAGTGTGCGGCACTTGTAGGGTGCTGGCGGGTGAGGGCCCTGGCCTCACTGACAGAGGGCTGAGCTGGCCCCTGAGCCCAGGCCACCCCTACCGAGTAGCAGAGGCCCTGCCAGGGGGAAACCAGCCCTGGTCCACTGCTGGGGCTGCAGCCCCACCAGCCAGGCCAGCACCCTCTGTGCTCCTGGGCTTCTGTATCCACTCTGCCCTGCCCTGTGGGCCTCAGCGGCTGCGGGTGCTGATCTGCACCTGAGCCCTTCGCAGATGCTACTGTGGCCCGTGGAAGCTCTGTCTGCAGGGTGTCTGTCCAGCCTCCGGGGACCAGCCTCAGGGCCGTCACAAACCCTGGGGCTCCCAGGGAACTGTGGGAAGACCTGGGTGGGACCCTCTCCCATCCTCACCAGCCTGGAGTCGGTTATTCGCGGTGTCAGGTTTCACATCCTCAGCTCCTCACACCTCCTGACACCCCAAAGGAAGGACCCTTGGCCGCTCTCTAGAGGCAGAAACCGAGGCACAGCAGAGGCCTCCCAGACCAGGGAGTGAGTGGCAGAGCCTCCTGGAGCCCCGGCTCCCACGCCCTCCAGACCTGGGCCCACGGGCCCCAACAAGATGTGGGTGGTGTGGGTGCGCAGGCCGGGTGGGGCTGGCAGAGAGCTTCCCATCCTTCCAGGGATGACGATGGCTTTGTCTGAGAGGCTGGTGTGTCCCTCGGCCCCCAGTGCCTCTCCACGGGTGGGGGCTGCCGCCTGGGTGTCAAAGTCTGGACTTGGTTGGGCCCCACTCAGGCCTCAGGCTGCCAGCTGCTTGCTCACCACCAGGGGGCGGCCCAGCCCTGCCAGCAGCCCACAGCTCCCCATTGGTTCAGGGCTGGGCTTGGTCGGGGGCGGAACAGCCTGGGCAGCAGCTTTGTCAGAAGGGTGAGGAGGAGGCAGCTGCCTGGACAGTGGCCCCTTGGTGTTCCCAGCCGCCCTGGCCCAACCTGCAGATGCCAGGATCCCAACAAGCCCCCAAGGGAGGCAGTGGTGTCACCGACTTGTGGCGCCGTTCAGATGCACGTGTGTCCCTCCCCTGCGGGAGCCTGGTCTTCCGCCCTGCACGTCCCCAGGGTTCAGACGCCGCCTGCCTGCCTGTGACACTGCACAGTGGTGCCCGCACCTCGTGGACCCTCCTGTGCGGAGGGTCATCTGGCTATGGCCTGGGGCCTGGACACACTGCCCCAGGGCCCTGACCCGGGTGCTGCCGGGCTCCGAGTGTGGCAGACACAGGTCCACCTGGGCCCAACAGGCCCAGAAGCAGCCCCAGGGAAGGCATGATGACTTTCCTCAGAGAAAACCAGCCTCAGGCAGCTGGAAAGTGCCTCCTGAAATGAGAGGAGGGTCCAGCACTCAATTCTGACAGTTTATTCCAAAGCACTCGGAGCACGGAAGCACCCATGGCGACCTCCACCCTCACCCGGCACGAAGAGGCCCAGTGCTGTCGGGGAGGTGGGCAGGGACCTGGCCGGTCTAACGCATGGCCTGCAGCGCCCAGTGGCCCAGCTGGTGGGGACGGCAACGCCACACGCTTCCTCTCACCGTTGCCTGCGAGAACACGCCCCATGCGGGGCCCCAGCCCCTCAGTCCCATGCTGGCTGTCCCAGTTTCCTTCCCTCCATGTCACGCCAGCCACACAGGGGTCCCCACTGGGCAGGGCAGAGGGACAGCGGTATGTGCGTCTGCGCTGCTCGCTGTCCAGTCCTGGCCTCTGCAGGGAAGGGCAGGCGTTCCCAGGTGTGGTTTACGACGTCCTCTGCAGGTGTCCACACTGCTGCTGTGACACTGCTCACGGGATGTGTCACCTGGTTTCCGTCACATTGAAGTCACAAAGCTGCGCTCACCCAGAATAGTGCTGTGGGCCCACCTCGGGGCACCCCTCCTTCGTGACCCGGGTGACTGCACCGGCTGACATGGCCACCCCCAGTGGGGAGTGTGGCTGCGTGGTCCAAGAGGCAGCTTTCAGGGCCCAGGCCCACAGGCCCCTCTGCACCAGCCACCCCCAGGGCACCTGGGGCCTCGGAGCCTGGCCTCAGTCACGCTGCCTTCCCTGCGTTCCTTTCCCCAGACCGTGGCTCCCGTGGCGGGGACCCGGGGTCCCCTGCGGGCAGTACTCCCAAGCAGGGAGCCAACTGCAGCCCCCTGCTCGGGCCAGCGGCCAAGCGTCCTGGGTCCCCTGGAGGGCAGCACAGGAACCGGGCACGACTGGCTTCTGTAGAACAGGGAACAGAACCGAACGGGCCGCTAGCCACACTCTTCTAATTTGCAGGCGTGAAAAACACTGACGATCTCAAAACTTTCCACAGAAATTATTTTCCTGTTGTTTTACACTGTTCTCCCCCCGTCATGTTCAAGGCTTAGAAAGAGAGGCTCACTGTGGGGGCGGCCACGTGGGGGAGCAGCAGGCATGCTCGCTGGGGCTGGGTGCACAGCTGTGGGGGTGTGAACGGGCTCCGGTGGGCCTTTTCATTATCCGGGAGCAACGGCTCCCCACGGCACCTCAGCCCCGGGCCGCTGCGTGGAGGCGCAGCCTCCCTGGCCCGGTTCGGCACCTGTGCCACGTCCCTTACTAGAAGGCTCTTCATGCTGAAAAGTGGGCCCATCCGTGCTCTGCTGTGCTGTGTCTGGTGCGAGTGCCACTGCTCCCCGACATCCTGGCTTCGTGATGTTCCGAGGGGGGCACGCTGTGCAGACCACACGCATTACATTCAGAGGCAGGGCGAGCTCCCGCCCTCAGGACAGCGTGGTTTCCAGCCCACGGTCCCCAGGGCCCATGCAGCCTGGGGAGGGGGACAAAGGCTGCCCCCGGTGTCCCGCATCCCTGGCAGCGAGGAGCCTGTCTGAGCCCCGGGGTTCTCTCCGCAGGGACAGTGGCACAACGGTGTCTTCAGTGGCCTGGGCAGCATGGCCCACTGCTCCGGGGTTGTCTACCGTGGAATATGGATCAACGGCCACCCAGTGGGTACGTGTCCCCGCCCCCCGGCCACTCGGGGGCCTGGAGTGGGGTCGCCTCTGGGTCTGGGTCTTCTCTAGTTGCGTGGGGGTGTTGGGCCCAGAGGTGAGGGGCTGGGATGAACTGAATCTGAAACCCCTTATGAGAAGCACGTTTCAGCATGGTTCTGAAGGGGGGCCTGCCCACAGCAGGCACCCCAGTCACGGGGTCCCCCACCCACAGGGCCTGTGCCTCTGCACACCCAGCCTCCGCCCTGCCCCCACCTGAGCTCCCTGCTCTGTGACGGGAGCCTGCAGGGGCCTCCTCTGGGGGGCTGCCTCCCCCTGCCATGCTGCCCCTGAGCATTATGAGCATTAAAGTGGGGCCCCACCCTGCTAGTCTCCAGGACGGGGTGCCACCCCAGCACCCTTGGCGGGGAGAGGCCCCAGGGACACCAATGTCAACTGCCCCGCCCCACGAGGGCGCCCACTGAGCCAGATGGACTCCTGGGTTAGGGCCAAGGCCCTGGAAGGGGAAGGGGCCAGGGCTCTGGGGGAGAGGTCCTGGACCCCAAGGCACACCCTCGGGGGTGCATGGCCACCCCACAGCCAGGGTTCAGGGCTGGGCCCAGGTACCCTCACTCAGGTGGAGCCCCTAGAGGAGGCCCTGGATCCTCCCAGCCCCCCAGCCTCATGCAGGACCCCAGGTCTGCCTCTCGGTAGCATCACCTTGGGGAGGAGTCCAGGTCTCCCCACCCTCAAACTCGGTGTCCCGTCAGAACCCCTGGGGGGGACACAGCCTCGCTTCCCCCATCAGAGTCCCGGCTGGCTGGCCAGCCAGCCCTCCACCCCCACACACACCTGGTAGACACTCTGCAGCCCCTTTAACCCAGTCCGGTCGGCCCTGAAACGGCTGCTTCAGAGGACGGCAGCTGACCCCGGGGCGGGTGCCCTATGTCAGTCTCACTGACGCCTGGGCCACTTCTGGGGGCAGGGATGCCGTCTGCACACTCAGACGCTCAGGGCCCCTCTCAGTTCAACAGGGTGTCCCACCCATTAGGGGAGAGGCCCTGCTGGCAGGTGGGACCCAACCACAGGCGAGTGGCACCCAGCACCCAGCATCCAGCAATGCTGCTTCCACTCTCTCCCAGCACGAGCCGCGAGGATCGTGATTCTGGGCCCGGAGATGCTGTGCGTGGCCCCTGGCTCCTCCTTCCCCGTGCGAGTCCAGCTGCAGCAGGAGGATGGGGCTGTGGCCGAGAGTAAGCTTCCCTGCGAGGGTGGCCGACCTTTCCAGAACGATGGACAGGCGTCAGGTTCTCGGACAAGAAGCCACATGCATGGCAGCACGCGCATGGGTGTGTGTGGACATGCGTGCTCTGTGTGCCTGGGCATGTATGAGAGCATAGGTGTGTGCTATGGCTGTCACGTGCCTCGTGCAGCGAGAGGACAGTGGCTGCAGCCCTGAGTGCATCTGGGCAGGCCAGGCTCCGCCCGGCACAGGGAAAGGCCCTCGTCCTCAGGGGTAATCAAGCAGGGGTAGGTTCCCATCCCTCAGGGCGGCTCTCTCACAAGACCCAGCCAGCCCTGTGGTGTGGGGGTGTGGGGGGGCAGACATGCCGACGTCCCACAGCCCTTCCCAGTGGGGAGGGAGCACCCAGAGAGGGCCCCTGCCCCAAGACACCGTGGGGGCAGGCCCTCCTACCAGGGAACACCCAAGGCGCCTCAACACTGACCCCCTCCATCTAGCACGCCATAAAATTCACCCACATGGGCCATTCCACAGTTTTCAGTGAGTCGGCAGCCGGGCAGCTGTCCACACCCCACAGTGCTGACTTGCAGCGTCTCCCTCATGGAGGAAGACCCTCCCCTGCCCACGCCATCCACACCCTCAGCCCCTTGCAGCCAGGGTCCCACTGGGCGCCACCTCCCGCCTGCCATGGGTTCACTCCCCTGGGTGCGTCCCGCGAGCTGTGCCCCCTGCCCTGCAGTGTGCACTGGCACCGAGTTCTCAGGGCCGCTGCAGCCTCTCAGGTCCGCCCACTTTCCTCTCCTGCCCCGTGGTCACCCGTCATCCGCCAACGGACACTGGCGTGTGGCCCTGCTGGGGGCACCGGCGCTCACACTTCCACAGGAATGTGGGTTTTCACTCGCACACCAGGAGCACTGGAGCACACAGGGATTTGTGTCTGAGCTTTTTTTTTTTTTTAGATTTTATTTATTTATTTTTAGAGAGGGAAGGGAGGGAGAAAGAGAGAGAGAGAAACATCAGTGTGTGGTTGCTGGGGGCTGAGGCCTGCAACCCCGGCATGTGTCCTGACTGGGAATCGAACCTGCGATGCTTTGGTTTGCAGCCCACGCTCAATCCACTGAGCTACACCAGCCAGGGCTGTGTCTGAGCTTTAAAGAAACTGCCACAGCGTCTCCCGAGGGCAGCGTGTGCTTCCCGCCCCACTGACCACACCCCTCACCCCCCAGGGTGTCCTGTGGCACCGAACCCGGTCTGTGTGTGATGCAGGGCATTCGGGTCATCTCTTTCTTCTTGCGTGTTGGGCCACGTCATGCAAGTCGCCGATGCGTCACATGAGCCCGTTCACAGGCTCTCCCTTCCGTGCAGCGAGGTCCCGGCCTCCTCCCCATGCGGGTCCCAGCGTCTTTGCTCTTCCCCTGCTGACCCGTCCCCAAGAGCTGATCAGTCCCATCCCCGTTTCGGTCCCACTGAGTCCTCGTGTCTCCATGCCATGAGTGTAGTTTGACATCCCTCCTCTGGTTCTGAAGGAGAAGACCGAGGCTGGTCCGGGCCCTTTCCGGTGCAGGGGTTCACCGCCACACGTCTCCCTCTGGGCACCGCGTTGGCTGTGCCCCGCAACTCCCCCGTGTGGCGCCCTCATGCTCATGCGGCTCGAGAGATCTGTGACTCCTCACCAGGCCATGGGTGGGTGAGAAGGGTGTCATTTCCCTTTCCAGCGTGTGGAGGTTTTCCCAGAGGTCCCTCTGCTAATGCTTTCTCACTCACTGCCTTGGACTAGGGGCCAGGCTTCGTGTGTCCTGAGTCCCTTTACAGTCACAGGGCATGCCAATGGTCCAGAAAACGGTCTCTTTGGGTGCGTGTTCCGCCAGCACATCGAGAGGGGCGCGGGTTCCGCCGCTCTGTCGGGGCTGCTCTGTGAATGGCGGCTTGCCAACACAGTTGTTGGAGTCCGCTGCGCCCCTGCCCACTGCCCACAGGCCTGTTCCGTTGGCTCCTGGCAGTGCAGCTGTGGGTGTGTCTATTCTGCTTCCATTTCTGGAGGCTTCCATTTCCGGAAGCTTCCGTTTCCTCATTTCGATGCTCTGTTGCCAGGGGCATCAACATGGGGGATTCTCACACCACCGACTTCACTGACTCCCCCCTGTGGCGACCCAGCCATAGTCACCCCTGGTGACGGCCTTTGGCCACCGTCCACCCTCTGTGACGTGGTGCTTGTCGCCCCAGCTGTGCCGACTGCTGTTGCTCAGCACCCCCGCCTTTTCGCTGTGCCCCACGCGTGGCCTCATGCTCCTGGCGGGCTGTGCATGGGCGGCCGGCAGGCGGGTGTGCCTTCTCCATCCGACTCGGCATCTCTGCCTTTCGGCAGAGGCGCCCTCACCGTCCACGGTCCGTGGTCCGTGAGACGGCAGACACGACAGGGTCAGACGTCCGGCTCGCTCCTCGTGTTCCACAGTCCTCAGTCTCTCTTCCCCCTTGCGCTCTGCTGCTACCTCTCTGGGCTGAGAGCTTCTCTTCACTTCGCTGCATCTCCTGTGTCGTCAGCACGGTACTCACCAGCCACTCTTCCTTTTGTTATTTCAGGGGCTGCGGGTGAGCGGCCCACGCAGCTCGCCCGCCCACTGCCAGACAGCCTCCCCGCCTGGGGCAGCGCAGCAGGGTGCGTGTCCCACTCTGCACTGTCCTCACGCTGCGTCTCCCCGCAGCTGGCATCCCCACACCTCCCCACTTCCCGACAGGCTGCCCTCGCTTTCGTTCACACAGCTGTCGGCCTCTGGGAGAGTGTTCCACTCCCCTGACCGGCGTGGCTCAGGGCTGGGTGTCATCTGGCAAAGCAAAAGGTCACGGGTTCGGCTTCTGGTCAGTGCACAGGCCTGGGTTGAAGGCTGGGTCCCTGGCAGTGGATGGGTGGGGGGGCGAGTACAGGAGGCATCTGATCGATGTTTTTCTCTCAACATTGACATTTCTCTCCCTCCCCTGCTCCCTCTTTTCCCTCACTCTAAAAAATAAATCAATACACACCTAGAACTTTGAAAAGAGCGTGTAACACAGAGAACAGAACCTCCCCTGAGAGGCCACACTCCTCGACCTGCCCCGTCCTTGCAGCTCCACCTGGGACAGTCTCCCTTCTGCCCGAAGGACTTGGCCTCTAACCTTTCTTGTCACACGGGTTTTCTGGTGACGGGTTCTTCTAGCTTCCAAGCGTCTGTAAATGTCTTGAGTTTACTTTCATTTTTCACTTTCATTTTCCTCGTGCCCTTGCCTGAGGGCAGGCTCGCCCAGGTGCCTGTGTGGTGCCCAGGTCCTCTCAGCCAGCGGCCGGGTGACTGGGGCCACGCAGCCCGTTCCCCACCTCGCCGGGCCGCCTGTCCCACCTGGTGCCCAGGACCCGGGGACGGGCGTCCCTCTGGGTGTCATGTGCTTCCTTGGCTGCCGGACGCAGGAGGGCGAACCGCTCTGGTGGCTCCATCTTGAGCTGAGACAGGAGCAGATTCGACCACCACTGCTTTTCACGCCCACGGGTCCTTCTGGGTTTGTCCAGCTGCATCTTTCCCACGTCTCAGCGCCAGGGGGCTGGGCAGCAGGCCACACCGGCACTGGTCAGCGGCTGCCACTGCCCCTCCTTCTCCATAGGGCCCTGAGCCCCAGCGCCCTTGGGACCAGCCCTGTGCTGGACATCGTGGGGGCGTGGATGGGTGGGACTGCCCATCCCCAGGTCAGGGCGGGAGACGGGTAGTAAAGGGCCATGCCCCCCTGGGTGGCCAGGCCCACGAGGGAGGCAAGCCTCCGTGTGTCTGCTGCTGCCGCTGCAGGGCCAGCAGATGCCCTCCCATGGGGACCCACCAGCGCCAGGGGCACAGTGGATGCCCTGGGCCCAGAACCGGCTGAGGTCTGAGCAGTGTGGATGGCCCTGCTGAGGGCCCAGGGAAGGAGGGGATGGTGGGGGGAGGCTGGGGGACAGCGCAGGTCACATGTGGTGGCGGCTGGGGCTGTGCTGTGGGGGCCCTGCCCGAGGCCCAGCACCCTGAGCCCCAGGGGAGGAGCCTGGGCCCTTGGGGCCATTTCCCTGCCCCCCCGGCACACTGTGCTTCTTTCTCCTTCCGGAAGGCGAGGACGGCCGGGTGTTGAGGGTCTCAGCAGGCGTCAGATACGTGCAGCTCCCAGTCTACTCGGAGGTCTGCTTCTTCTGCGTGGACGAGGACAGACAGGAGGCACCCATCCAGACCCCATTGTGAGTCGGGTGCCCGGGAAACCCCCATGTGGGGCAGGGGAGGGGCCTTTCTGAGGGTCCAGGAGGAGTGGCCTGAGCAGCTCCTCCTGGGGGCCCCCCACAAGGCCCCCGCCCAGCACTGGGGGCCTGGCAGGGACCAGCAGACACAGCTGCCAGGAGTGCGGGAAGCCCAGGCACCCAGTGGGTGCTGGCTGGGCAGAGAGTGGGGGACCGGGTAGCCCCACCTCCGTGTCGAGCGGAGCCTGCCTGCCGTCCCCCCACAGTGGGTTCGAGTGCATCGCCTACCCGCTGTCCAGCCCCTCGCCTGGTGACCTGGAGCCCAGAGCCCCCTCAGAAAGTGCTGGAGACCTGGAGGTGGCGCTGACATCAGATGCCTCAGGTGGCCACGGGGACACCCCTGGCAGCCTGCCTGGTGAGTGGAGGCAGCCACGTGGTCAGCAGCGGGCAGTGCGTTGGTGACAGCAGCTGCCCAGACCTGGCCACAGTGGACCTGGGGACAGGCTGTCCCAGGGGACCGTGTGTGGCCCACAAGCCTCGCCGGGCAGCAGACAGCATGCCACCCTCGGGACAGTCCCTGTGCGGCAGGTAGGATGGGGGCAGGGCTGCCGCTGCTGTGCCCAGGCCCCTGGAGTACAACTCCTGCCTCTGCCCCCGCTCCCAATGCCCATGCGAGGTGGTCGTCCTGGGGCCGAGACTGACCCGCCCTCTGCAGGGCAGCTCAGGGCTCCGTGTGTCCGGCCGGTGGAGACCCGCTGGGCTGGAGCCGTGGGTAGCTCAGCACCTCCTGAAATCCCGGCCGCGCAGAGGCTGCATCAGGGGCCCTGGGTCCCTGGCCCGGCATGCATCTGGGACCAAGTGGGGGTGACAGGCTGGGCTACTATTTCTCCACCTTCTTCTACCCAAACATCCCTGTGCCTCAGTTTCCCCCTTCTGCAAAGCAAGGCCACAGCCATGTCTGCCTCCAGGACTGCTGACCGGGCCCCACTGTGCTGCCCCCAAGTCCCCACCACAGACACAGAGAAGGGCCCTTTCTGCTTTTTAGTCCCTTAAAGCCAGCATTTCCCTCGCGGGACAGCTCACCCCTGAACCTTCAGCAGGACCGACCCTTCTGCTGCCACCAGAGGCGCCCCCACAAGATACTCAGCCCTTCATCCTGCCCGTGCCCAAGCCCTTCACACGGGGGCCTGTCTGCTCTGGGTCACAGCCATGCAGGCCATCTGCTATCACCCTGGTGGATTCTGCAGAGGAAATGACCTAGTGGTGAATTTCAGCTCTGCCGTTCGTTGGGAGGACAGTGGCCAGGAGAGAACCAGAAATGGCAATGGCCATAGCAAGGGGGCCGCTCCGCCCACCTTTACTCCTCGCCTTGCAGTTCAGAGTGGGGGGCGGGCCCCCTGATCACCAGGCTCCGGAGAGCTGCACAAGTGCCAGCCATCTTGCCCCTATTCCAGCTAGCAGGAGGCGAAGCTTGAGGCCCACAGAAGCCTCCTGGGCACCACAGCTCGCCAGGCACAGGGAGACAGGAAACTCAGCTTGACAGCTGAACCCGGGCCTGTGGCTGAGCAGCAGGGGAGAGTGCATATTCCGTGTCAGGCAGCCGTCTTTGCCAAACGCTCTGGAAACTCAAACGAGAAACCTGCCGTCAGCCGACACCCTGGGCCCCACTGGGCACGCAGCCCTCAGGGGTCACGTGGGCAGGGGCCTGGCTGCCCGCTGCCACCGAGGGACGAGCCCAGGCAGTGGCAGCAGAGGCCAGCGCCCCCCTCAGCACACCCCCCCTCCTGACCTGCACCTGCCCAAGGAAGCAGGTGACTCGCCACGCACTGCCCCCTCTCCCTCTGGTCCACCACGGGCGCTGGGCAGTGAGCGACACCGACCTGCTGGGGTGAAGACATGCAGACAGGGAGGAATTGTGTCCCCCATACCCCCCACGGGCTGCACAGCCTGAAGCTGTGGAGCCCCACGCCTTAGCACACAGAGGAGAGGAGCCCCAGAGTCCACGGCCTGATGGGCTCGGCCGCTGGGCCTCAGCCCTGCCCCCACCGTGCCGGGCCCACTCAGCACCCACCCTGGAGCTGGCCACCCGCACGCCCAGCGGGACCAAGTCCTCGGCCCAAAATCCTTCCTCCCCCGTCCAACAGGCAATTAAGGAAATAAACCCTCCACAAGCGTGGTTTCCAATTACACAAGTAGGTGCAGGGAGGAGAGAACCTGTCTCTTCCCGGAGGCCTGCCGTCTGTGACAGCGACCGCAGACCTGCGTCCCACTGCCCCATTGGTGTGAAACATTTCGGTGGTTTTCTCGTTTCTGACTCTCGTTGAGAAGCAAAGGCAATTTCCTACACGTGGATGATGGCCAGATATTCTAAACGTGATTCTGGTTTAATTCCAGCACCTACATTTCAGTGACAAAGCACGTTGATTTCATATTCAGAGAGATTTCCATGTGTAGCCTGTTCACCTTTTGTAGCACCCGCCCACACTGAACGGTGGGACCAGTTTTCATTCACCGCCCTTGGCGGGATGTCCGCCTCCGCCCCCAGTCCCTCAGGCCCATTGCGTCTGACGCAGGTGCCAACGGGGGCCTGAGGGCCCGGTCGGGTTGGCGGGGTCCCAGTGGCGCGCACAACCCCTGCAGATTGGCTCTGGGAACCCGGAGAGCTGCAGCCGGCAGGAGCACCTCGGGTTGCTTTGTCCCTTTCTTTCTCTTTGTTTTTAACGCACAAGGACCCCCCGGGAAACGTTTCCAGTGGAGCCGAGTGGTTTCCTCTCCCCCATGCAGAGTGTGGCTCTGGGCACTCGTCAGACGGGATCTCAGAACAAGTGCCCGTAACTGTGAGGCAGCTTTAAAAACCAAGGTGCCCTTGGCCGTTAACCCATCTCGCCACTAAAACCGACGGGCCGTGGCACGGGGAACTGGGGGTGGCCTCGCCGCCTCCCGAGGGGCTGACGTCTGCCATGTGTGGAGCAGAGAGGTGTGCGAGTCTGTGGGTTTCTAGTCCAGACACCACCCCGCGCCCAGGGGCCACCCCCGAGAAGGACGGGAGGCCGACGCACAGGTGCTTGGCTGAGACAGCGGGAGCAGCCTCAGACACCGGGCCTCAGGGCAGGGGCGCAGAGCCCAGAGGCCACAGCACCTGGCTGTGTCCCTGTTGCCCCTCCCACTATCCCAGGAAATGGGCTCTTTGCCCCACAGCTGGCCTGTGTTCTGGGGGCTCCAGGGAGCCCGTCGGCAGGGCGACGGGGCTGGACACCCTGGGGTCTGATGGAGCACCCCCATTGTCTCCCCCTTCCTGCCGCCAGAGCCTAGTCTGGGGCCCAGAGCCCCCAGTTCCGTGCGTCCTGTGGCCACATGGGCGCAGCCAGAGGACAGGGGCCTGGGAGGCTGGCGCCGCCCCCACCGCATGCGTCCAGCCCCCAAGAGCAGGTCTTTGGCGACTGTTGTGGGGGAGAAGTTTCAGGACCCTGGATAGAGAGACAAGGGAGGCGCCAGGTTCTGGGGGTCCTGCGTGGCCCTGGGGCGGGAGGGTCCTGGTGGAGCCGGTCCTGGGTGGCAGGGCCTCTGCACCCATGTGGACGTGTTCTCAGAAGGCCACCACTCGTGCGCTGCATGCACCTGTGTCTTAGAAGGGACGGACAAGCCAGGGACCCAGGGGGCCGGCCAGCAGCACCAACCCCTCTGATCAGCCTGGCCAGGACCTTGGAGGCCTGTGTCTGGTGCGGACGTCAGGGAGCACCCCAGGGTGGCTGAGGGCCTGGCCATCCGCAGACCGGCCCTCCCCATGTCACCCCCTGCCTGGGGCTGGGATGGGCTGCTGGGCTCACTCTCCTGTGACCTTGGGATCTGGGCCGGTGGCAGGACAGGCCCAGGCCACTTGGAGCCACCAGACCAGCCAAGGACGGTGGCCCCACGGGTGTCCTGGTCTCCCTCGGGTTTAGGTTCTGACAGTGAGGCCGTGAGGGGCTCAGCCTGGGCTGCTGGCAGCTTCCGGCATCAGAGTGGTCCCCCCCGACATTGACCCTCCCACCACCTCCCGGCGTCTGTGGCCTTGCTCCAGAGTCAGTTTCTGCTTCCCATGCCCCCACGCATCCCAGCCCGCCCCCGCCCCCACCCCGTGAGACCCCGAGGGTCTCTGTGTCCTGGGGAGCGGACTCGGGGCTCAGGCTCAGCCCAGCTCCGGCAGAGACGCGCTGCTGGTCAGTGCGACCACACCCAGGCCCATCGGGGAGGTAAACGGAAGGGGCAGGGCGCGTCACAGGGGCGGCCCCCACGGGCTGGACCGGGGACCGGGTGACATGGGGGTGTGTGTCAGGAGGTGCCCGGGGCTGGCCAGATGAGGTCAGGGCTCCACAGAGTGCCGCCCCATGTGGCGGGAAGGTGGGCTTGAGCGCTTGTGTGGGAGTGAGCATGTGTGTGGTGGCATGTGGGGGCACATGTGGGCGTGCGGTGACGTGCGTGGTGATGTGTGTGGGGGGGTGTGGGCGGGTACCAGAGCGTGAGGATGCATGTGAGCTGTGCATTCACGTGGAGGTCTGACCGTGGGTGTGGGCGCCAGGCCCCATGGCCACATCGGGGTGCAGAGGTGACTGCTGATGGGTCCCTGGGAGCAGTGACGGGAAGAGGAGGAGACACAGCAGGCTCCAACCCCGGCCTGCCAGCATCTCAACGCCTGGCCCCTGGCTGCGGTGCCCAGGCCCTTCCCTCCCCGCTGAGGCACGCTGCCCACTCCACACCACGTTCTCCCAGGCCTATGCCGCACTCAGCCACAAGCTTCCGGACACAGAGGCCTCTTCATGGCAGCAGCATCTGTGCAAACCCCCCAATGCAGCCACAAACACCCCTCCTTTTGCCAAGGGACGGGGAGCAACAGGCTCTCTCTGCAAACAGAAGCACAAGCCCACAGCCCAAGGCTACAGCACGAGACCTCAGACCCGGACCGGCCACGCAGAGGCCCCACGGCCAGGTCAGACCACTCCTGCCCACCGGCCAACTGCGCCCCGGGGCCCGGGGCCTGTGGCCTCTTCCTGCAAGAGGCCCTCATGACAGAGAGCTGCGGCCAGCTGCCCCACCTCAGGCCACCTCTGGGTCCCCAACACATCTGTCCAGGGCCATCCAAGAGGGCCCGGGACCACGTGAATGGAGCGGCTTCTGAATGAGTGAAGTATGTGGCCCCGAGGAGGACCCTCGGCTGCAGCCACCTGCTCTTACTTGCACATGAGAGGAGCCTGCAGTCGCCACAATGTCCAGACCCCACATCCCGACATCCAGCAGCCCGTGAGGGCTGGTTGCCTGAGCCTCCCACTCCGCCGCCGCCCAGGATGGGCTGCAGCTTTGGGGCCAAACCGCCTCCACCAGACACGCAGGGAAAACGCCGGGCTGGCTGCCTGCGTCTGGTCTGCAGCCAAAGGCGGGGCAGAGCAGGAAGCGCGGGTCCGAGGGCACTTCAGGGAACCCGAGGGGTGTTTGCCCAGCTTGGAGCTCAGTCTCAGAGGGGCCTGGCAGCCAGCTGGGGGTGAGCGGGACAGACGGCTCCTGGCAGAGGAACTCTGGGAGCAGGGACAGCACAGCCACCAGACGCTGCAGCTCCAGGCACACATGGTGTCCTCACCCCTTTGAGCACGCAGTGGGCCTGTGGGGACAACCGCTTTGCGTCAAACTCACTCTCCGCGCTTCAGAGAAGGCGGGGGAGGCTGCCTCGGGGCTTCTCCTCCAGACTGCAGCCCGACCCTGCAGGGGGTGGCTGCGGGACCAGGCACCGTCTGGGTGCCCAGGGCCAGTGAACATGGAACCTTGACCCTCCGAGGCCACTGACCCACAACTGCCCGCCACAGACATGTGCCACACCCACCTCTCCAGGCCCAGCCGGGCCACATGTCCCCTCGCTGGCCTGCCCCTCACTCAAGATGCCCCAGGGTGTCAGGTGTGCCCGGAGCAGCAGCTCTCCACGCTCAGCCCCGTGCAGGAAGAGCTTGCAGGTGTCGCTGCAGCAGCCTTGGCCCCAGTGATGGTGACGGGACTGCCAGCCTTTCCTGTCTCCTCCCTGCCTGGTCCCCTCCTGGTGCCTCATGGTGCACAGGTAGCAGACTGCAGTGGAAGTGAGGGCCGCAGGGCCAGGAGGGCATGGATGGGGGAGGGGTCCCTGCTCCACCTTGGTCCCCTGTGAGGCTCGGCAGCCCTCCCCCCACTCCCCTCATCGGCCACCAGGACGGCCTGCCCTGCCACCAGCTGTAAAGGGCCAGGAGGTGCACACCCCGGGCTGTGTGTGGCCTTTCTGTGCCACTGCCACCTGTGGGCCAAGGACACCCACATCCGGGCCCTTCTGCCAGGAGACCCTCCCCACGGGGCCTGCCTGGCTGGCCCCGAGGGATGGAGGGGGAGAAGCTTGTCCCAAGGCCAGAGCTCTCCTGGCTGGTCCCTCAGCGCCCACATAGGCGGCCCCTGCCAGGACCCTGTGACTGTCCCCCTGGTCTCCAGACTGCGGGGCCCTGAGGGGCCCTGCACACACATGCACACCCCATGTGGCATACTCGGGCAGAGGAAGACAGGCCCCAGCACGTGCTGTCGGGTGAGGAGGTGCCGGGTTTGGAGAGCCAGGCACTGAGGGGAGTGTGCCCTCTGGGGGCTCTGGGGCCACCTCTGCCCACCGTAGGTCCTAGGGGCCCAGTCTCGTGTGTCTTTATGGTGGCCAGTGCTACTGCCCCTGCACAGTGAGGCCCTGGGCTGGGCGAATCTGCCCTCAGAACCAACGGGCTGTGTCTGTCACCTTTTTGACTCAGCTGGAGCAAGCGTTTAGGCCAGCCACTAGAGGCCCTGGCCACTCGGCCACTGGACGGTAACAGCCGGCCCCTGGAGCCCTGTTTATTCCGGTGGTTTCCCTGCCGGAGCCCCGTCCTACACAGGTGACTGGGGAGCCTAATTGCGTCGGCAGTTAAGAGATAATTAATAGATGTTTCCCTCCCAGCGAGGTCAAGCCGCCCGATACCCTTGGCAGCCCAGCCTCCGTCCGCAGCATCCCCTCCGTGGGGCAGCACGGTGACCTCTCTCTCGCGAACGAGCTGCAACTGCCACCGTTACAACCGATGTCTGGGCCCGGCCTCGAGGCTGTCCTGGCCGGGAGTGCCCCAGAAACCTGCAGGAGCCTCCGTTCTTGTGGTCGGCCGCCGCCCAGGGCGTACGGAGTCAGAGCAGGCCTGTGGCTCAGCCTGTGGGCAGGCGGGGTCTCAGCCAGGTCTGACTTCTGCTGAGTGGAACCTGCCAGCAGATCTCAGCCAGCCTTCCAGTGCAGTGGCCCCCAGGGTCCACGAGTGCTGACAAGTGGGCGGAGCAAGGGGGGCAAGCACAGGGGCTCAGGGGTGTGACTGGAGGGTAGGGCCCAGGGTGCAGGAGAGAGGGGCGACCTGAGCCCCAGGCTGGAGCGTGAAAGGTGGAAGCAGGGGCCAGGTGGTGGCCTGGGCCCCACAGTGGGGCTGTGGGGAGGCCAGGACTGGGGGCAGGATGTGGGGTGTCACCATGTTCACGAGGGATGGTGTGCTCTCTCGCCGAGGGGGGAGCCGGAGTGGCAGCAGAGGTGGGAACCCGGTTGGGGCGTCAGTGGCGTCAGTGGCAGAGTCGGGAGGGAGGCAGAAGGAAGGTCGCTGCAGCTGAGGAGCCAGGGAGCAAGCGGGGCTCCAGGGGCTGACGCCAGGGGTGGGACACCAGGCCCAGGACGGGGCACATGTGACCTTCAGCGAACGCAGAGGAGCCTTGTGCTCATCGTCACCCCACCCCTGGGCAGATGGCGCCCTGGGCACACACAGCCTGGAGCGGGTGTTAAACTAGTAGAGGCCCAGCCCTTGCCTCCCAAGGGCTTCCCCTGGGGGATTGCAGGCTACGCACAGCCCCTCGGCCACCGCACTACCACTCTACCTCCCAATGCTCCACGCCACCGTCCGAACTCGAGCCAACATCACCCTGGAGAGGGACTGGCTGGACATTCGGGGGGCAGCAGGGAGGGCATTAGAGCAAGAGGTTAGTGTTCCAGGCCTGAGGTGGCCAGAGCCTGGCCCGCTGGCCGTGCCCTGGGGGAAGAGAGGAGTGGGTCTAGCTTCCCAAGAGGCCACCAGGTGAGGGAGGCCCCGGGAGCCCCACCAAGGGGCTGCAGGTCCTTGAGGGGAAGTGCTGGGGCCGCGAAGCAGCAAGGGAGAGCGCTCTGAAGGTGGTATGGGGTCCTCACACCACGGGGGCCATGGCTCCTCGTGGTCTCTGTGCCCCGCTCGCCGGGGATGTGGCCTGAGCCCCCACAGCATGTGGACAGCCAGTTCACACATCCTTCTTGTCCCTCTGTGCTCAGAAGGGGACACCGGACTCTCGTGGCTGAGCTCGGGGCCTCTGACCCAGAGCCTGTCCGGGGTGCTGTGTGGTTGGGGACCCTCTCAGCCCTGAAGCATCCACCCACCAGGCCCCAAAGGTGGGCCACAGTGAGGAGGCCCCAAACTGTGCCTGTGGGGGGCCTGTCTGTCTGCACTGGGGACACCGTGCGGCCTTGGCTCACCCCACCCCCCAGCCACTGGCCTCACCCCTGCACTCAGGGCAGGAGGGACAGGGTGCCTGGCCCCCGGCCCACGTGGATGCCTCTCTCAGGTCTGTGCTTTGTAATGCTGGAAGGGCCTTTAATCCATTTTTACAGGGAAACCTCTCTCTCCTCAGCAGGGGGATGCAGTGCCCGCTGCCCGGAGGACTGCCGGCGGGTGCAGCTTGGCCGCGCCGAGTTCCTGGACATCTGCCTCGGGCCCCCTCCGCCTGGGTACCACCCTGTCCCGTTCCTGGATGACCTGCGTGAGGTAGGGGTGGGGGGACCCCCCAGGACTGAGTCCACGCTCTGCCCAACCCTGCAGCCAGCATGTCGGGGTGCATGGAGGGGAGCCACCAGGGACCCCCCTGAATGCCATCCTGCCGCTCCGTGCAGAAGGTGAGCAGCAGGCCCAGGGGCAGCCTGGGCCCCGGGACAGGGACGCCCACTGTGCAGGACCCACCCGGAGGCAGCAGGTAGGAGAGGCCGCCCCACTTACAGGGGCTTGGGGGATGGTCTGCTGCCCCTGCCCTTGGGCCACAGCTGTGCACCTTCTCTACACGCCTGCCTCAGTTTCCCCCGGCCTTCCACACCACAGACACTGTGGGCCACCGTCAGCTCAGCAGTGGCAAAGGTTTCCATGGCCTAGAGAGTAGGGACTCTGAGTTTCCTGTGTGGGGGCCCACGGCCAGGTGTAGCACCAAGGGGACTCACCAGGCAGCAGGGGCAGTGCCAGGTGGCCCCAGCGGTGTCCCTACAGCTGCCAGCCCCTCAGGGACTTGTTCTGATGGGCTGAGGCAGGCAGAGCAGAGCAGCCACTTGCCCAAGGGACACGCTGAGGGCAGGTGGGCGGGTGGACCAGGGGGTACTGAGGGATGCGCCATTCCTTAGTGCTGGGGGCACGGCTGGCTGTCACAAGCCAGGGGCCACACCAGCCCATCCCTTGGAGGAGTCTGAGGCTTGTCCAGATTCCGTTTGGGTTTCTGAGGGACAACTTGGAGGGGCGGTCAGCGGCCTATGGGGAGGGTTGGCCCCACATCTCTGTGCCTGAGGCTGCTTCCAGTAACGCCCTTTCCAGCCCAAGGAGGCCAGGTCTCTGGGAAGCCTCTCCTGGCCTCTGCTTTCAGGGGCAGTGTGTCCCCCGCCGACACACATGGGCCGTGGGCACTCAGGTGGGACTGGACCTGGCCTCCCTACCCCCGGAGCCCAATACCCAGGAGCCGTGAGGAGCAAGGTGCAGCACTGTGGAGTAGCCAGCACTGCCGCCGGCCACCTGTGGCCCTCTTGCAGGCGGAGGGGGTGTGTCTCGAACATGGAGGCAGAGGTCCTGGAAATGCAGCCCCCAGGCCCCGAGAGAAACCAGCCCTTGACAGACACACGGCCTCCCTGGGGTGGGGGCACAGAAGAGCCTCAGGGGCTGGGGGAATGGCAGGGCTCCGACCCTACGTGGGGCTCGCCAGCCCCCAGGAGCCAAGGCTGGCTCTCCAGGGAGCCTCGCACTGCCGGAGACCAGCGCACCTTTCTTAACGCTGCCAGCTGGGGTGCAGGGCGTTGAATAGCCCCAGAAAGGAGCAGAGGCCTCAGGCACAGACCCAGCTAACACCCTCAGGAAAATAAGAAATTCAGTGGAAGGGCGGAGCGGCTTCAGGTCCACCTGCAATGAGAGGACGCGTCAGTGCCACCAGGCACAGGGGACAAGCCGGGAACACTGGTGGCTGGTACGGTATCGCCAGCGGACAAGCCTCGGATACCCTGGGGAGCTGTCCGTCTGCGCCTGCGCGTCAGTGTGGCTTGAACACGGTGCGCGCTTGCGCAGTAGCTGTGGAAGCACAGACTTGCAGGGACGCCCACACGTGCTCAGTGTCTCAACTGGGACCTGTGGAGCGCCGACAGATGACACCCAAGAGTCTCGGGAGCCAAACCTGAGGTGGTCACCGTGGCAACTCGGATGCCGGGAACTGGAGGTGGAAAGTCTCATTTCAGGAAAAACAAGGCCTTGCGCCAATGACCTGCAGAGAGTGGTGGGAGTGCACAGCTCAGCCCCGGTCCTCCGGCGCCATCGAGGGCTCCAGTGTCCCCGTGTCTGAGACAGTTGTGATCAGCAGCCACAGCAGCCTGGCGTTTGTGTGGCCCCAGCCCCCACCTAGGGAAGAACAGGGCAGCCTGCTGGAGCCCCCACGCCTCACACCAGCTCTGCCGTGTCACAACCCCGCCCGCGAGCTCCCTCCAGCTCAGGCACCGGCTCCCTGCAGCATCCAAACCTGGCTCTTGACCCAGAAAACCCACCTTGTAGAATTATAGGAAAACCAGCCGCCGGCCTGACTCCCAGCACAGGGAGCGAGTGGGTGCGCAGACCCTCCTCTGCCTGGCGTTCAGAACGCTGCGCGGTGCGGCCCTTGGTTTCTGGCTGCGGGCCCCAGGGGCAGGACATCCACCAGGACTCGGCCACAGGACTGGGGACGGGTCAGGGAGGCCCCTAATGACCAGGTGCCACAGGTGGGGTGGAGGGGCATGCGGGCTCCTGCGAACGCATGACCTTGACGCTTTCTGGCCCCGTGTTCTTGTCCCCCCTCCCCCTCAGCACCGGCTACCCCCTGCCCTCCCTGAGGACCTGCTGTGACTCCGAGTTCTCACCTTCCTGGGCGCCACTACTGCAGACCCCTCTTTCTGACCCGGCCGCCAAGATGGGGTGCCAGGCCCCTTTGGGTCTCCCCTGACCACCCCCCACCCCACCAGGCTGCCTCGGGCCAATGCAGGGGCCACAGGGCCGGGCCCCAGAACAGCCAGGCCGGCCGCCCGCCCACCCACCCGCATACCAAACCACAATTTTGCCTTCTGGGCTGCTGTATGACCTCCCTGCCCTGGCCTGGAGCAGGGTGGTCGCCAAACCAAGGCTGCAGGGGGGCTCACCTTCTGGAGCTGCCCTGGGTCACCTGCACCCCGATGCCAGGCCAGCCCACACTGCGGGCCTGCCTCCCCGGGAAAGTCAGCTCCTGTGGTGGACATTCCTGCGGAGACATTCCTGGCACGTGACAGAACTCCACAATATGACACAGAGCCCGTCAGTTCCTGAGTGAGGTGACGTGGTGTCAGCTGCAAAACACGGACTCAGTTCCTAAATGTGGCTGGGAGTCAGCCAGCCACCCGGAGGATTCCGACTGAAGGGGGCAGGTCACCCCACCTGCCTACCCCAGAAACCCTAAACCGAGTTTTGGGACGGAGCCGGCGCCTGCGGCCCTGCCGAGCCCCCCACCAGCTGGCGGATGGGGAGTCTGAGGAGCGACCTTGCCCGTGATTGCTCATGGATGGCCGGGCAAAGATGCCGGAGCCCTCCCTAAGCCCACTCAGAGAAAAATGGGTTTAATTAAGACTTCCGCGATTAGTCATTTAATCAGTCATTAGGCCAACACAGATGGAGCTAATTAATTTTTTTATTTGAATACGTAGCTGGTCCTCGCAGCCCCCTCCACCCGGGCCATGGGTGACCCCTGAACATCGAGTCAACCATGGGCTTTCGTCCCCTTGAAAGGCAGCCCCTCCCAGTGGCCGAGCCATACCCCAGGCTCCTTGCCTACCCCAGCCCCGCTACAGGACGCCCCACGGCCCCCTCGTCTGCTGAGCAGCCCTGCGAGAACTCAGACAAGCTCTGAACAGGAGCCACAGCCCAGGGGCTGCCCACCTTGTCTGGGACCCCCAGGCCTCCCAACTGCAGCCCAGTCACCCCCGAGGACAGGTCCTGGAGGTCCCGTCTCCACCACTCTGAGTCCCGCACCAGGCCCAGCCCAGGTTTGCCCCCAGAAATCCCGTGTGAGGTCCAGGGTGAAGTCTGAGGCCCCCCACCCCCGTCTGCAGCTTGCTGGTGCCCCACCTGGGTCCTGTGCAGCGTCCCTGGCGTTTGGCACATGCTGGCCCCTCAGCTGGGAGGGCTGCCCCCATCACAGGGGTGTGTCCGGGGCACTGCCTGGCCGTGGGTGGCCCTGCGCCTGGGCAGTGGCCTGGCAGGTGTGGGTCTGTCTCAGCAGGTGAGGCTCCTGGGGCAGCCACAGCCCTCCCTTGGCCCCTGCCCAGGTCAGGTCTCAGGTGTCCACGCCCCATGCCGTGCCTGTGTACCCATTGCACAGACTAGGAAAACAGTGACAAGGGCCAGGCCTCATGGAGCCCTGTGCTATGGCCAAGGGCCTCCTCTGAACCCAGGGCTGCCAAGCCCACAGCCCCAAGGGTCTCAGTGGGCCTTGTGGGGGACAAGCTCCAGTCACTAGGGAACAGTCATTCCAGAACAGGAACCCCTCCCTCCCTCCACCAGACGTGCACTTGACCGAGGGACCCAATGCCCACTCCCGGTGCCTCACCAGGCTTGGCGGCCACAATGAACAGTGAAGGCACAGGCATGTACAGGGCGCCGTGCTCCTCTCCACCAAGAGCCATTTCCCAGCTCTGCCCTCTGGTTCCCCTGATCCAGGCCAAACGCCGTGGAGCTTGGCTGCAGTGGCCATCACCTTGGCAATGCCTCTGTGTGGCCAGGTGTGCTCACAGAGACTCCAGAGGGGGAGGCCCAGGGCACATTTAGGGGCTTCTCAGGGTGGCCCCGCCACACACCTGCCCCAGGAGAGGGGGCGGCAGGGGGGCCCATCCAGGGTGCGCAGCCCCCACGGATGCCCTCGGGCCCAGGAAAGGGGAGGGTGTGGCCATGGGGACAGCAAGGCCGCTGTGCTGACAAGCAGCCAACTGGGCTGGGGGGTCACTTGGGGAGCTGAGCGCCAGTAGAAAACAGCGGGATCACCTTGCAGGGGGCTGTCACGCCCCCCCCCCACACACTTGAGAGCGTCTGCTTCTCCCGGCCTCAGTTTGGCCGCGTTCCCCGTTGGGACAGGCAGATGGCTTGGGCAGCCCAGAGGGCCTCGTGGGGACCTGGGATGGGCCCACCATGGGAGCAGAGGGGTCCCTGCAGGGCACAGCCCATCTCTCAGGACACAGTGAGGACGAGATGCCACCGGGGCCTGGAGGGCGGCCCCGGCCGCAGGCTCAGGGGTGGGCACTGCAGGGGCGAGAGGCCGATCCTCAGGACAGATCGCAGACGGAGCTGGCGCTGTCCGGGCGCCTCCTCTCGGTTTGCTCTGTTGGGTGGCATGCAAGGGGCTAGGTTTGCTCTTCCTTGAAGAACGGGTGGGAACCTGGATGCAGGGGACGAGGGACAGGAGCCCCAAGAGGCAGCGACAGGCACCATGAGCCCAGCAACCTGGCTCGCTGCCTCTGAGCTGTGGTGCAGGGAGGGTGCCTGGATGGTTTCAGGGCGCCCTGGGCAGAGACAGAGTTAGGAGTCCTGGGGCCAAGGTGGGTCAAGGTCGCAGAGGAGAGTCCCAGGGTCTGTGGAGAGCGTGAACCAGTGCGTGTGCACACGCGTGGAAGGAACCGGCAGGCCCACCGAAGGCAGCCGTGTGCAGGGCTCACACGGGCTGTAGAAAGGGCTCCTTCCAGCAGCCCGGCCGGAAGCCTCTGGACTCAGCGGCCCGCCGGCAGCGCTCACAGGCATGGCCTCCGTCAGGGGCAATACCTGCCCCTCTGGAACCCACCAAGCACAGCTAAATGGTGAGACCTGAGGGGATGACACTGTTTCCAAGTAATGGCACCAAGACCCGAGAAGACAAACATGCCCCCGCACGCAGGTGAGAGTCGCAGCATCCGAGACCTGGTCTCCGGTTTCCAGGCACAAAAAACGTCGGAAGGTCCGACCTGTAACGAGAAATGCTGATCGATCAAACCAGACATGGGAACGACGCAGCCGGAAGAACGAACTCACGAGGGTCCCACATGACGAGTGGAGCGGCAAGGAGTGGAAGGAGTCGGGGGGCGGGGGGGCCGGGGCAGTTGCACGGGACAGCTTGAGGGAGGGTCAGTGGCAGAGCAGACGTGCGGAAAGGGTGTGGCGGCTGGGGCACAGAACCGTGGGGACAACATTGGCCCTTGGGGAACAGCGTCTTGGGCTGCGAGATGACTTCCGGCCGCCAAACGCACAGAAACCCGAGGTTCCAAAGTGTGGTGGTGGGGGAGACAAAGCATTCAAGGCATTTTTTATTTCAATGAAAACCCTTCACCTACAGACCAAAGACACGTGAACTTGAGGAAAGCAGACCCCACCCCAGCCCAAGTGTCAGGGTCTCAGCCAGAGGCCCTGCTGATTCCCGGAGGCTCAGCCGGTGCACACAGCCGGTGCCTGATGGGTGCTTCTGGGGCCACGCCGCTGCCTGGGGCTCCGGCAGTCCCTTGGCTCTCTGTCTCCGGGGGACACATCCCAGATCTCTAGGGGTGCCAGGTCCAACCCCTGGGTCTGTGGGCGCGTCAGCCAGCCGACGCCTCTGGCGGCTACTGAGCAGGGTCTGCAGCTCCCCGCCAGCTCAGCCCACTTTGTGCGCAGCCCTGGGGGTTCTGCAAAAACGCTCCAGCTCCTTTTAACCCCGTTTACTTCTCTTAAAGCCTGCAGCCCGGCCGACGCTGGTTATTCTTAGCGCTAAGTTATTTATCTGCCTCCCTCCTCCCCGAACTTCAGAGCCCTTGACGTGGCTCTGGGGGCCAGCCAAGGCCCATCCCCCCCACTCGAAATGAAGTCATTTTAAAACCTTTTGTCTTTAAATTTTTATCACCCAAACCACGCTTGTGGTATTTACTTGGCGAGGGGCCAAAACCTGGCCAGTCTCTGAGCCCCAGCCAAGGATCCCCACTCTCCCGCCCTCCGGTCACGGGAAACACTCTGCCCGGGGGCGGGGGTCTTGTTGACCCCCCAGTCCCTGTGATTGGACCATTCAGGGCACAGCCTGGCAGGTTGTGCCCAGGGCCAGTGTGCCGCCCAGAGCTGGAGGACCCGGCGTTCAGGCCGCACAGCTGCCTCTTCCCAAAGGACGCATGTAGGAGACTGACAGTTTGACTCCAGAGCTCGGCAGGGGCGCTGGGTCAGGTGCCCTCCCCAGGGCACGGCCAGGTCCTCTAGGACGTGTGACCCTCCCTGGGGCAGGCGAGTGGGCCCATCACTCACCATAGAGTGGGACCCGTGTGGCTGGTGGGCCCCCTGAGATCCCCAGTGGAGACAAAAATGCTGTGATGGGTCATTCCCCTTCCCCGCACGTGTCCGAGAACCTGGGCAGCTCTGGCTAGAAGGGCAGGTTCCCATCCCCCAGACACAGGGCCTGGCCCCAGGGACCCCACCCGCCCAGTCTTGGTCTCCACCTGCTGCCTCTTTTCTCCAGCTTCTCGAGGTGAAAAACCCTTTAGCTCCTAGAAGGGGATGCAGTGCGCTGTGGCCCCAGCCCCCCGCTGAGCCCCAGGCTCCCACTGCCTCTTGTCACTTCTCACTGGATCGTCAGTGTCCCTCCCGGCGGGCCTTGGGCCTCCCTCCGCTGTTCCCCGAGCAGCGCTGCTGCTGGCTGGGCCGGGCACCTGGGCCCCGTTGGAGGCAGCGGTGGGTGGCAGTCCGCTGGGCTCAGTCTCCATTTGGTTTGGACAGGGAGACGCCAGGGCCGGGGCAGAGCTGGGTCACTGCCTGTGACTTCCTCCGCCAGGTGCAGGCCAAGTGGCCGGCAGGGGTGGCGCACACTGCCCCCCCCCCCCGCCAACGCTGAGGCGGGGCCTCCAAGGTCAGGGCAGCCGAGCCTGTGCCCTCTGGGGTGGCCCCTTGCGGGGGTGAGGGGTGCACGCCTGGCTCCCTGGGCAGCACATGCAGGTCCATCCTCCTCTCCTCCCGGCAGGCCTGACGGGGCGGCCAGGGCAGCGTTGGGGACAGCACCGGGGACAGCAGCCTTCCCAGGTAGGCGGGCAGTGGGAGGGCGCCACCCCATGCGCCCTCTCCAGGAGTCAGGTCCAGACAGGTCATCTCCGACACCTCTGGAGGGGGCGCTGGCTCCCTCCCTCTGAGCGGGGCTGCAGGTGGGCACGAGCTTGGGCAGGGCCCTGGACAGGGAGTGGGACGTGCACTGTCCCAGGGTCCTCCCCAAGGCCTGGCCCCTCATGAAGGCTGCGGGCGCTGGCCAGCCCCAGGAGCCTCCTGTCACCTCAGCCCGGTGAACATCACTGCCTCCTGTCTCCATGGCACTCCCCTTGCCCCTGGCAGCAAAGCTTGGAAAGGCCCCTGTGTGGGGGTGGGCTGGGGTCTGGGCAGTGCCCCACCTGCCCTTTGGGCCAAGACAGCCTGTCCCCAAGCAGCCACACATCTGCTGGCTGGCCCACAGGGCAGACACGGTGGTCACCCACTTGGGGACTGAAGCGGAAGTGGTGTGGGTGGGTGAAGGGGCCAGCGGGGGTCGCCTGGGCGTCAAGGGGCCCTGAGGAGAAGCAACTTCCAGGCTGTTAGGAGCAAAGCCAGTGGGTAGCCTGGCCCCCGGGGTGTGGGCTGGGCTCTGTGGGGACGCAGGGCGCAAGGCCCGGGACAGGACCACATGGCGATTGGGGCTGGGCCTCGGGTGTTTCTGAGGCCACCAAGGTGGCCCCCCACAGTCTCCTTCCCATCCGCCAGAGGCCTCAGGATGAGGTCACGCGAGGGCTGAGGCTGGTTCTGGGGCCGCTGCCGCTGCCGCTGAGCCCTCACGGCTCCCGCGGTGCCCTTGGCCGTGGTCGGGGCGGCCGCGTTCCCGGGAACACCTAGAGACCGGCTGCTTGGAAACACGGGCGTTGCCATGTGCGGCTGCTCCTCCCGCGGCCAGGGAGGCCCGGTGCCCCGGCTACGGAATGCGGCCCCTCCCCGGCGCCCGGCCCAGCCCCCAACCGCGATTTTCCGAAGGGGCTGGGTCCAGCCCAGCGCCCCCTGCCGGCGGGCCCCCTCCAGTGCGGCCCCCCGAACGCAGTGCCGCGGCCCCAGGGCCTGAGAGGGGGGTCGCCTCCCCGCCTGTCTTCCAGACCCGTTGCTGGAACGTCCCCGGGGTGCAGCCGGCTCCCGCGCCCTGGTTCAGCTGCGGCCGCATTCTTGGTGTGAGCCCGGGCCAGCCCGCGAGCTTTTTCCACGCTCTGGTGCCAGCCCCAGCGGCTCGGGGGGAGGGAGGGGGCGGTTTCCATGGCAACCTCACTTTCTGTTTTTTCTTATTTTCTTTTTTACGGTTTCCCCCACTTCGAATCTCTCCAGACAGTTTGCAGACGGCAAAGAGGAAAAATGTTTTTCCTTACCAGCAGGGTCCCCAGCAGAGCAGCCCCCACGGCCTCTGTGGCCCCCCCACAGCCCCTCCTGCAGTGGTGGGGCAGGCAGGGGCTTCAGGATAGACAAGAAGGGCTTCAGCATCTTAATTATTCCAAAAAACAGTTTAGAGGAAATGTATTATTTTTTTCCTAAAAGATGGGAAAGTCTTTTCAAAAGGATCCCGGCACCCAGCCACACGGCCCCTCAGCAAGAAGGGGGCTTCGCGCCTGCCCAGCCTCCCTGGAGCCACGACCAACCCACCTCTGGGGGCTATCTCCCCTGGCCAACCCCCACCCTGCCCCCCAGAGCCTGGGTCTGTGGCTTGTCCTGTGCCCTGGGGGTGGAGCTGGTTCCCTGTGCCCCCAGCAGCTGGGCAGAGAGGGCAGCCAGGTTGGGGGGCAGGGCCGGGAGGACCCGAGGGTATCCCGTGGGGTGTGGGTGGCAGCCTGGCAGGCAGAGGCCCTCGGTCCCGTGTGAGTGCGTCCCCTCTCCTGCAGGAGAGTATGTCGTCATGGTCCGAGACGTGACCGCCCCACCATTTCTGGGCCGCACCCTGCCCACCGCCTTCCAGCACCTTCGGGTCTCTGCGACGGGGCCTGGCCGGCAGCCCCCCGTCCCCGGAGAAGGCCCCAAAGCCCAGGACTAGGAGGGCCACCAGCCCCTGAGGATGGTGACCTTTCCGGAGACCCCTCGTTCTTGAGAGGACAGAGGCTGCCCCTGCTTCACCAGGTGCCGCCCCTCCCGCCTCCCTCTGCAGTGGGTCAGGTCAGGGCCGAGGAGCCCCACACACACCCCAGGGCTCTGGCTTTAATAAAGTGCTCCACACTGACTGCTGAGTCGGCGTGGCCCCTCCTCACACCCTGGACATGTGCGGCTCCTTGGGGCATCCCAGTTCCCACCATGGGGGTCACCGATCACCCCTCTGGGCTGGCACATCTGTTTGCCCCATTCTCCCCAGCCCTGCGGTGAAGGTGTACGCGTGTGCCCTCGGGGCCCCTCCCCATGCCCCCTGTCCTGGTGGGGGCAGCACAGGGCCCTGCGGGTGGCTGGGGAGTCATAACCCACTCGCAGACGAGAGGTTGAGACGCTGAGCAGGAGACTGGTTTTCTGGGAGCCCGCTGCCGCCTGCAGGGGCCACTTCTCCACTTTTGGGCCTCAGCGGCCGACATGCACCCAGGTGCGCAGGCAGGCTGCCCGGAGGGTTGGCAGAGGGCCCACAGCCCCCTGCCCCGAAGGCCCTGCCCTCCCATCCTCTCAGCTGACCACCTGCTCTGGCCTTCACAGAGAAACGGGAGTGGGGAGGGGCTGCCCCAAGCCGGGACCCCCAGGTCATCAGCACAGTCACCTCTGGCCAGAGTGCATGGTCCAGGCCCATCTCCCCAACAACCACCCACGTGGCTGCAGAGGCCACAGGCTGCCGTGGTGCACCCCCACCTTCCCCAGAGGCCCAGCGTTGGGGTGGGGTTTGGTCCCGGCGCTGGGCAGTACTGTCTCCTGGTCCTCCCTGCGCCTGGGCCCCTCCCCAGGTCCAGACCCGGGTAGCCAGCTGCCAGGTGCCCGGTCCGGCAACACCAGATGGCCCCTGCGCAGCATCGAAGGCACGTCAGACCAAACTCAACCCCAACGGCATTCCCGCGGGCCCCGCAGACCAGCTCAGGCCCCGACGGCGGCACCTGTCTGCCTTCTGTCCTGCTCTGTGGCCAGCAAGTCTGGCCCCATCGTCCAAGCCCAGGCCTGGGCTGCCCTGGCCCAGGAGGTGCCGCTAGGCCGCACCCCAGTCATGCCCAGCACCGTGGGACCCCCAGAGCTGCAGCCCCATCTCCGACGCTGGTTCTCTCCGGCCAGCCACACCATCCCTGCGTTCCCGCCCGCACCTGCGTGCCTGCCCGGGGGTCTCCTTGGGAGGCTTCCTCGGCCGCCTCACCCACCACTGAGACACCTCCTACGCACCCTCGGTTCCCTCTTCCTCCTTCACCGCACTGTCGGCCAGCACGCCACACACTCCACTTACGCGTGGTCCGTCACCTCCTAAAGGGAGGTGTTTGGGCAGCTTTGCTCACCAGCGGGACCTCAGCACCCAGAGCCCACCAGAGCCGCGGCACACCTGTGCCGGGGCTGCATGGGTCTGCAGCACCAGACCGCGCCAGGCAGAGCGGAGGCGCTGGAGAAGACGAGGGCGAGGAGGGGAGGCAGGAAGGACTGACAGATGAGGAGACAGAGGGGTGGCAGAGGGACAGGCGAGCAGATGGAAGGAGGAGAGGGCGTGGGTGGGGGGACAGAAGCATGGATTAACGGAAGGATGGACAGGCAGGTGGTCACGTGACCGGGTGGGTGGGTGGGTGACGGGTACGATTATAGGTGGGGTAGAGGTTCATCTGTCTTCAGAGGACTGGTGCCCCTGGAACAGCTGCTCTGACTCGGAGAGCGGTGGACAGGGGAGGGCCTGGCACCCAGCCGACGTCAGTGGGCCCTTCCTGACGCAACGCGCCCTGTCAGCCAGTCAGTCACTTGCCCGTCCTGCTTTTATGTGGACAGGTTTCTCACCCAACTTCCTCTCAAGGCCAACTGACAGCTGGTGGATGGGGCCACTGGCATGGGGCCAACCCCCACAGGACCCCAGGAGCTAAGCTGAGGGCCTGGGTGACTGACTGCACCCCGCTCCAGCCCAGAGCCACTGCAGGGTCTCCCACAGCTGTCTGGGGAGATGCTGTGATTCTGGGCCTGAGGCGTGAGGTGGCCCCTGGGACCCCCACATCTGCCAGCCTCTGTGTGGCTCCAGGAGCTCCAACGGCCGCAGAAGCTGCCAGCAGGACTTCGGGCTCCAACAGCCTGTGCAGAGGGGCCAGGGGCTGTGCCCCAAGCCTGAGGGGGCCACCGACTCCGGGCCCGCGTGCACAAGGGTGTCTGTCCCACCCGAAGCTGCCGGGGGCCAAGGGGCCTGCGAAGGTGTGGGGAGGAGCGGTGGGGGAGGCCACCGGCAGCACGGACTCAGGGCAAGCCAAGGGCAGAAGCCCTGGTGGACAGGCCACATGCTCTGAGAACACTCGTCTGCCCGTGGCTGCCCCAAGACTCAGCCCAGCAGCTGCAGCCACCTTTCCACCCAAAGAACAGTGGAAATGATGTTTCCATTGAGGGAGAGCAGAGCGCCAGGAACAGAAGCAGCTGCCGCGTCTTCAAGCGTCAGGAGGGGTCCTGGGCATCTAATCCTGAATCACAAAACCCAGGGCAGAAAGCCCCGTGGTGGGCCCGCACAATCACTGCTCAGGGCGGGGGTCCACCACCCTGGGCACCGGGGACACGAAGTGGAGTGAAGCCGGCATCTCAGCTGCAGATTCTCTGCAGACGTGTTGGGGAACCCGTCTCCAGCGCCAGTCCAGGGCCTCCTGGCGCCCTGGGGACCCAAGGAAACGACAAGACGGTTCCCCGCAGCCACCCCGGGGTGGGGCAGAGGCTGCTCAGACCCCAGGGGGCTGGGTTTGGGCAGGACCGGGTCCCTGCCCCGCCTGCTGCCTCCGCCAGGCCCCTGAGGGGTGAAGAGAGGTGGCGGGTTCCCCCGGCCCATGGGCCGCAGTGGACGGACAGCCGGCCTTCTGTGGGCCGCAGCCCCAGGACTCGTCTGGACTTCTGCTGCAGGAGCGCTGGACCCAGAGGCCCTGCACACTGGACTCCCACTCTGCACACTGTGTCCCACAGGCAAATCCGTCCACAGACTTCTTGGATAAATTTTCTGAGAGTTCATCTGAGCCAAACTAACAACACTTACTAGGAAGCACGATCTCAAATGCTCCCCCTTAAAAATTTGAATTCTTAGAATAAAGAGAATCAACAGACGCCTGAGAGGCCACGGTCGCTGGCTTGGCCATCAAGTCTGCCTGGCAGTGTCCAGCCATGGGGAGCGAGGGCAGTGGGTGGCCACAGGGCCAGGCCCTGGCCCCACTGGTACACGGCGCTCCCCAGACTGGCCCCAGGCTCTCCACAGGACCGCGTGGTCCCCCCAGCCTGGCTTCCAGGTCCACCACCACCCAGAGGCAGCAGGGCCCAGCCCCTGGCCAGCGGCTGCCCCCGAAGCCCTGGGGGACTCAGAGCACAGGTCCGGCCCTCTGGTCCTGCCAGCCTCTGGGGCACAATGGTGAGGCACAGAGGGCCCTTCACGGGTGAGGGGTGGCACAGAGCCCGGGCCAGGGGCCAGGCAGAAGGGCAGAGGCCTGTTATGGCCCCTGCCCACCCACCCCCATCTGGTGGGTGGGGCCACATGGCGGGGAGGTAGATGACCTCGGCTCAGTCACTGAGCCCAAGGGAGGGCTGGGAAGCTCGGGGCCAGCCCTCCTCCCAGGCTGAGCAGGGGCTCTGGCAGGCCTGCCTGGTGCGAGCTGCGTCCACCTGTGGCCTGCAGACCGGAGGCAGGCTCCCTGGAGTCTCCGGGAAACCAGAGGGCAGGGGGTCCTGAGGCCCCAAAGCCACCCTCCCCCCTGCTGGAGTGGGGCCAGTGGGCAGTGGCTGGTAGAGGGGGGCAGCATCAGGCGGTGCCCCCTAAACTTTACACCGCAGGAAGCCACATCGCCCCCAGGAGGCTCCGGAGGCGCACTGGGTCGTGGCCGAGGCTGAAGCCAGCCACAGCCTCCCTCCCTCCTGGGCCTCAGTCTCCCTGTGCGCCTCTCTGACCTCTGAAGGGGCCACTGGCCCCCTCGGCCCAGGGGCCAGTCCACTCAGCAGGTCCCTACCAAGCGCCCTCCTACAAGGAGCCCCTGGCAGGCTCTGCCTTGTTGAGAGATGCCCTGATCCCTCATTCGGAGTCCGACTGCCAGAGACAGACACAGACACACAGACACAGAGACAGCGAGGCTAGCCCACCTGCCCTCTGCCCGGCCCACCTCCCAACAGGGCTGGGGCCTTGGTGAGCATGGCCTCCCAGACTGCCCAGCGGCTGCCCTGTGGTCAGCACCACACAGAGCCCTCCCTGTCTGGGCCGCCTCCCACCAGCCTGCCTGGCACAGGCGGCCCCTCCCGGCCTCCTCTCCCTCTGGCAGGCGGGTCACCCAGGACATGCCCCCCGGGAGGCCCCCTCCCTGCAGCCTGGGCAGGCCGCCGGATCTTGGTGCCAGGCGGCAGGGAAGGCCAGCTGTGTGGAGCAGCCCCCAAGCAGGGCTTCCTGCAGGCTGCCCTGGTGACCGGCCCACCAGACTGGTTCCTGTAGGCCTGGCCCAACAGCTCACTGCCCGCTGCACCCGGGGTGCCCTCAGTCCTGGGGGTGTTGGAGAGGGTGACCAGGCCTGTTCCGTCCAGCAAGACCACTGCAGGGCTGACAGTTCTCAGCACCAGGGACAGACACAGCTGCCAGAGCTCCCCCTTCCTGCCCCGTCCCCTCTCTGGTGGAAGAGACCCAGCCTGTGCGCACACAGGGGACCTTGGGAGCTGAGGGGGGGGTGGCAAGCAGGTGGAGAGGGGCTGCCCTGGACCCCTTGCCCATTGGCCCTGAGTAACCCAGGGGCCCGAAGCCCCAGGGCCAGACTGCTGCAGTCCCTCAGCCGGCTTGGGCATGGCCACGGAGTCATGGGGCCAGGCAGTGACCCACACTGCAGCTCCTGGCTTGAGGCCCCGGGTCTCGGGGAGTGGGCAGGCCACCCTACTTCCAGGCCGATGGAGACTATAAACAGGACTGTCATTGTCCAGCCGGGCAGCAACTGCCAGATGTGTGGGGCTTAGCCACCAGGCCAGCCGCCTCACCCATGGGTCCCCAAGACGGCAACACTCCCAAAATTCCAGATGTCCCTCCACCCCGTCAGAGACTTCTCTGTCACCCCATCTTATAAGCAAAGCCAGAAACCAGGATAGGGGCCCCTACAAATGCTCCAGAGCCCGGTGAGCAGGGTGCAGCCCACCTAATGGGCCTCCTCTTGGGTGGCCTGGGAAGGGGCATCAGGGGTGCTACACACCCTCAGCCCTCCTTGGCCGGCACATGCACAGGCGCTGGCTGAGGCCATGGCGGCACAGGGCTGAGCGCCAGGCCCAGCGCACTGGCCCTGCGGGCGCATCTTGACCCAGCCGTAGAGGTTCCGTGAGCCCTCTCAAAGGCTCCACCAGGAAAGAGGGCAGACCCAGGACAGGAGGCTTCGGGCAGATGCCCTGGCTGGGGCTGGGGTGCACCTGGGACACCCCACAGGCCCCCTTCAGGAAGGCACCTGCTGGAGAGCCAGAGAGCAGAAGGAGGGCAGCCCAGGCGGCCGGGGGGGCAGGGCTGGGCAAGAGGAACAGGAAGCAAGGCAGGGCCAAGCCTGGAGGTGGGCTGGGGCGGGGCCCATGGGTTCCCACGGGTGGGGGCAGGCACTAGTTCAGGGAGCAGCAAGTGGGGGAGAAGGGGGGCACCACCCTGAGGACCGCCTGGAGGAGGAAACGGGAGCATTTCTACAGGAAGAGCAGAGGCACCAGGCATTCTGTGGCCTTGGGGTCTCCAGTGGCTGCATCCTGTGGGGGTCCCACCCCACTTTCCAAACAGGGCCCCACTAACATCCCCAGGAGCCAGGCCAGGGGTGGAGGGCCATGGGGTTCAGAGAGAGCGGCTGGGAACCACGGTGGACACAGAGGGGCCATCCCCCCTCCCACCTCCCAGTCCAGAGGCTTCAGAACCACTGGGCTTGGGTCTGAGCCCCTGGGGGCCTAGACAAGGGGGCCCCTAGGAAGGGACTGAGCCCAGCGCCACGCCTGGAACCTGGCAGGGATCTGGGCGCATGGCGCTTTGTGACACCAGCAGGAACGGGCTTCCCAGGGCTCAGGGACCAGGGTTTTAAAGGTTGGGTTTCTCCGGCAATGGCATAAAACGGGGGCAGAACCCCAGATAAAGGGCGTCCAAACAGGCCAAGCCGGAACGTTCTGGGGAGGGCGGATCTGATCGCGGGTCCTGGGGCACGCTCTGGCCTCCGACCGAGCCGTGGGGACGTGCGCCCCTTCCCGCGATCGCCGAGAGTTGCAGTTCTCGCCTCTGCTGCCGCGGGGCGTCGCACCAGGCCTTCCATCCCAGGCTTCAGAGCGCTCAGACTCCGAACATCTGGACACGTTATGCTCAGGGACCTCTGGAGCCCAGCCACCAGCAGGGTTAGGGGCGGGGCCTCCAGCTCCACGTGCTCCCCAGGCCTTGCCCCGCCCCCAGGGTTCCCCGCCCCACAGCCCGCACCCCGGGTGAGAAGGGGTCACCGCGCTCAGGCGTCTCCCTCCCTCCCTCCCGAGCGCCCAGCGCTGGGTCCCCGCGGCACCCTCCCGGAGCCCAGGCTCTCCCATCCAGGTCGCCAGGCTCGCCTGTCCCGGTCCCCAAGCCCCGCCCCGCGAGGGGGCGGTGGCTACGAGTCAGGCCCGCGCAGGCGTGGAGCCTGAAGCCCACTGGGGCGCGGCAGGCTTTCTTGATGGGGCGGCCATGGTCCCTCAAGGCCACACGCCCGGAAGCTGCGGGTCCCTGCCATCGAGGTCTGGGCGACTGGGTGTTCGGAGGGAGCTTCGCGGCCCAGGCCTGGTGTGGGCGGGGAACTGAAACTAAGCGGCGGGGGCGTGGGGCTGAGTCGCGCTTTCCGAGGGGCGCGGCGAGGGCGGCAACTGCACGGCCCTCCAGTCCCCTGCGAGGGACTCTCCCCGCTCGCCTGGCCCGTCCACGGTCCCGGAGGCGGACGTGGGAAGAGGGGCTGCCTTGCCCCCCACGGAGGGCGGGGCCGTGTCCGGAGACTCACCGCCCAGTGACGCCCACTCCCCCCAGACTCAGGCGCCAGCCCCCACGCCCATGGGCACGCATGTGGGCTCCGCTGTCCTGGATAGCAAAGGGGCTCAGAGTCCCCCGAGAAGCACTGGCGGGAAGTCTCTCGGGCCTGCGGGCCCGTAAGGGGCCAAATGCACCCTCCCGCCCCAGCGCGGCTTGCGGCCAGGCCAGAAGGAGCAGGAATTTGGAGTTTTCGAACCAGCACTGTGACTTCCTAGAGGTTCCCTGTCCCCACCCTTTGCCCAGAGATTGGGGGCAAGGGGACTTGCTCCAGGGCAGTGGGCAGGAGGGGCCTCATGCTGCTCTGGGCACCTTGCCCACTGCCAGCCCCAAGCATGGGGGTGCAGGATGGGTGGGGGCAGGTTCCATCCTGCTGAGACACCCGCGGAGAGAGCACCAGGCGGTCTTGCAGAGACTAGGTCCAGGGTGGTCCTGTGCACCAGAGGAGCCCCAACCAGTTGAGGGGTGGTGGGCAACACTCAGGCTTGTCCCTGCGAGCCACTGCCTTCCTGCCTGGGAGGCAGCTGGCCACACCAGTGACGGCCAGTGACACCAGCAGGCCACACCCACTGCAGCCCTTCTCTTCCAGGGCCTCTGGAAGCAGACCCTCCTGGACCACCGAGGCCCAGACCCGGCTGGGCAAGGGGCCTCCTCCCCAAACCACCAGGGCCCTTGCTGGGACTTCTTACTTAGAAACAGGAGGTCGGGGGTGGGCCCCATGCCTGCCTGGTCAAGGCCCAGCCGAGGGCAGGGCAGGGCCCCATAGAAACTCGCCCCCTGCAGCCCCCAGTGCCAAAGAAGAGTGGAGGACACTCGTCTGCCTCCGTGGGGCCGTGCCTGGCCATACCTACCCTCCTGCCAGCCCCTCCCCCTCTGGGGCCACCTCAGCGAGCCCCACAGAGCACCCTGGCCCCTGCTTTGAGTCCTGACCCGCCTCCTCCCAGGCCCCAGCTTCACAGCCCAGGTGTGTGCACACGCAAGCACGGAGAAGTGCCAGCCTCGGGAGGCGGGGAGACCCTGCCTCAGACAAGGTGCTGCTCCTGTTCCTGGGCTCCTCGGTCCTGCCAGCCCCCCCCCCCAACCTCCTGGGCCTCCTCCAGGCTCTTGTGGCTCAGCCCCTCCCTCTTGTCCAGCAGAGCCCCTGGCCCTGCATCCGCCCACCGGGCAGGGTGAAAGTGCAGACCCTACTCAGCTCCTGCCTCCCATGTGCCGCCCTCCTGTGCTCACAGGCGGACATCTGTGCCCGTGGACACAGACCAGGGTGTGAACTCAGGCACAGGAGCAGCGCCTGATCACCTCCCAGGCCCCTGTGCCGGGCCCAGCCCTTCCAGCCCCCGCACCGCACCCGCCTGGCCAGAGCACAGCAGATTTGGCTTGGGAGAGTGTGAAGTGCAGCCTCTGGTCGTGTGGAGTCTTGGATGACGCTCCCACCCCACTCCCACCCCTACTGTGGACCTGGGGGCCCTGCCGAGATGGGGGATGGAGACTGGAGGACCTGTGGGGGGCGCTGGTCAGGGAGCTGGGGCTCCTTCATCCCGAGGAGCCTGGCCAGGGCCGACTGGCAGGAGGGGCCAGAGGGTTCTGTGTGTGGGGGAGAGGGACCTGTGGCAGGGCAGAGGGGACAGGAGGGGTCATGGAGGGGGTGGGGGAGCAGGGGAGGGCAGAGGTAGGGGAGGGTACACCTACACTCTGTGCAAGCCAACCTTACTTCCTTGTGCGTGCCAGCATGTTGGTGCCAGGGCCAGCCCACAGCCTCCCAGGGGGACATGGGACCAGGACGAGGCCCCACCATTCTGGGCCTGCCTGTCCCCAGGGCTGCAGCTCAAGGCCGAGGGGACTCCGCTGGGCACCAGGATCACCTCACAGGCCTGGGTCTGGAGTTGGACTCCAGTGGCCCTGCACACGTGTCCTCTGGGGCCTCTTGGGGATGGGAACCCGAGGCTCAAGCTCAAGCTGTCCCCTGCGCAAGGTGCCCTATCCCCGGAGGTTTCTGGAACAGGCCTCCGTGGCAGCAGGAGGGACCTGAGAGAGAGCTGGGGCCAAGCTTCCTGCCCGTGAGGGCTGCCAGGCCAGCGTGCCATGGGAAGGCCCCGCCCCACCCTGTGCACCGGACGCCGGCCCAGCACAGGACACTCTGAGGACAAGCCGGGCCGGCTCCACCTGCCCGTCCACCCCCCACGGTGGGGCCACCTGCTCCAGGGCTGGGAGCCTCAGCCCCCGAGGCCCCAGCCCCTGGCACAGGCCTGGGCGCAGATGGCTGTGTGCGCGGCGCCTGCAGGGCTCACGTCATCAGTGTGGGGGGGGGGGCAGGGGCTGGCAGGCGTCCAGGCCCCCAAAGATCCGTTCCCACCCTTCCAGGGCCTGGCATGGGCAGGGCAGGCAGGAGGGTGTGGGGCTGCTCCCCCAGAGTGCAGTGGGCATCTGTGGGGGGTCCAGGGTCCCACCCAAGCCCCTGGTTTCACACCCTGTGGGGCCAGCAGGGCAAGGCATAGCCCCACCCTCAAGTGAGGGCACAGACTGTCCTCAGGGACAAGCCAGAGGGGCGGGCCAGCCCCCATTTCCCCTATAGGGCCCCCTCCTCTCTACAGGTAATGGTCACCCAGGTCACCCAAGTCCAGCCAGGGCTGGAGACCTGTTGGGCAGAGCCCGGAACTCTTACAGAGCCTGAGGTCTGGCTGTTCCTGGCCAACAAGAACAGGTGGCCCTGTGACAGGCAGGCAGAAGTGAGGCAGAGGGGGCGTCGGCGGCGTTGGGGGCCAAGGGTGGGGCGGAGGCTGAGGGCCAAACCGAGGGCCCACTAGGGCCGGGCTGTGCAGCTGCTGCTCTGAGTGGGCAGGTGGCTTCCTCTTTCCAGGAGGGTGCGCCTGGCACCCACCACCCCAGATAAGGACTTGAGCTATCTGCCTTCGAGTCAGCCCCTGACCACAGGGTGGAGGGTGGGGTCCCCAGGGTCAGATTGTGGCCTGGGGTGGGTGTTGGTGCTGCTGGGCTGGAAGGGCAGCAGAGGCCCTTAGAGGGAAGAGACAGGCAGGCCCAGCTGAGCCGAGGGCGGGGGTGGCCAAGCTGCTGGTGACAGGCAGAAGTGAAAGCTCAGAGGGGTACCAACTAGGGACCCCAGCAGCCTTCCAGGAGCAGCCCCTCTGCACTGGCCCGACTTCACCCCACCCCAGCACCAGCAAGGGAGGGGAGGGGACGGGAGGCCAGGCCGGCTGCAGAGCTCAGGGAAGGTTAAGGCCAGGCAGTAGAGACCGGCCCCCAGGTAGTGGCCGGTGGTCCACCTCTGTCCTGGAGGCACACTGGGGGGTGGTTCCCTGATGCTAACCTCCCCCCAAGCCCCTAAGAATGGTGGGGGAGGGGTTCCGACACCAGGGGACTCCCATCTGTCTGCTCTGGGTGGAGGGTGGCCAGAGCCTCTTCAACGCTTTATTTCCCGAGTGAAGCCTGGGGTGGCCAAGCCATGGACAGCGGGGCCCGGAGCCAAGAGCTGCCCGGCTCAGCTCTAAGACCGCAAGGACACCTTCCCATGACCCCAAGCAGGGCCAGCCTCCCTGGGGGGGAAGCCCCCCATCCCAGACCCCAGAGTTGCCCATGCAGATCTACTTGGCCACCCCACCTCTCCGCCCCATGGCCTGACCCCTGGATTTTCTGGAAGGGGTCTGGGGTGGCTTTGGGACTTCGCACGGTGAGGGGCTGGGGGCCAGGAGGGTACCTGGGGGTGGGGGGGCGCTATGAGCCCCACAGAGAGGACAGAGCCCAGGGGTCCTGCACTGATCTCGTTCTGGCCAGACAACTCAGGGGCAGAGGACCAGGCCCAGGTGGCACCTGGGCTGAGGGGCAGCTGCGCCCCATTGAGGTGGGTTTGGCATCCAGACCTTGGGGCTGCAGGGCCCCTACCCACCCAACCTACCTCAAACCCTGAGAGAGGCAGCTGCTGGGGGCCTGGGTCCAGGGCCTTGGCAGGGGCTGTACGGGGCAGGGGACTGGTGAGTGGGTGCTGGCTGTCCCACCTGCCCCCAGCCAGCCCCTGTGGCACAGATCTTTCCGGGCCAGCTAGGCAAAGCTGCCTGCACCTCGGGACCACTGGGGGTGGTCTGTGCCCTTCTGGACCCAGGTCTCAGGGGGGTCTCTCGAGCTGCAGGAGACAGGGACCTGGGAGTGGGCCTGGGCCAGGCTGCCCCTGAGCTCCTGCCGGCCAGCCTCTCCAGTGGACCAGTGAGGGGCGGGGCGGGGCAGGGAGGCCGGTGTGGGTGACTGAAAGACGCCTGGGGCCTGGGACTGCACAGTGGGGTCTGGGGAAGCCTCCCGGAGTCAGGCAGGCACCTCTGCTTCTCTCTCAGGGTGACATGGGGTCCCCGGTTCTGATACCACTTCCCCACTAGAGACATGGGCTGGCTCTGTGGGGACCCAGGCCTCACAGACCCTGTGGAGACTGGGCCAGGCAAGGTATACCCAGTGTGGCTAGGCCTCCAATGATGTCCACGGCACCAGGAGGGCCCACAGCTTTGGAAGTGGGCAGGGCATGGGGGTCAGACCAACACAGGCTGCCCCCAGCCCCAGCCTGGCCCAGACGGTGGTGTGGACTCGCAAAGTCCTTCACTGCAGGACGTCACAGCAGGGGGAGGGTGGCTGAGGGATGGGGGCACAGAGCGAGATGGATAAACATGCCAAGCTTTCTTTTTTTAAATCAGGCATTTATAAACAAGAGCGCATACATTAATTACATAAAAATAGTTCTCGGATAGTAGAGTAAGTCATCATATTGTCATTAGCAGCAGCAGAGGGGCGGGGCGGCGATGCAGGCGCTCCTGGCAGACACAAGGTAGGGCTGTGTTTTCTCCGTACTCGAAAAAAGGTTGTTTGCGACTCCTGACCTGACGCAAGAGTGTTTTCCCCGGAGCCGGGAGCCTGGGGAGGGGCGAGCTCGGCGCCAGGATGGCCAGGTCGCCCGGGCACCCGGAAGCCGGGCAGGGCCACCCGCCCCTCCCAGCTGAGGAGCGCTTCCGGTGAGGACCGCCCAGGAGGCGAGACAGCTACCGGGAGAGGAGGGGTCTCCGGACCCCCGTGTGCGTGTGTGATGCAGGGTGTGACGGGGGGTATCTACAGGGGAGGCCCGTCACCGGCCAGCTCTGACGGAATGCGGAGCACCGGGCATGAGTTAGCTGCTCCGTGGGTGTGTTATTGCTGCTGTGTCTTCCCTCCGTGGGGTACCCTCCGGCAGGGAAAGTGGGTGACTCCACCGCACGTGGGCGCCAGCGGCCTACAGCACAGGTCCCCCGTCTCCTCCGAGAAAGCCGCGCACGCGGCACGGGCGTGAGGCTGCTGCGCCCGGGAGCTGGGGTCTGCGAGCAACCCCTCCCGCCGGCCCCACCCTGGGGAGCTGCCCAGGAAGGTCAAGCTGCTGGTGAAGGGAGCGTGCTGCGCCAGACTCCGCCCAGCGGCCCCGGGAGGGCAGGGCCTGTGGGGCCTTGCCCCCCTGCTCTGGGAGACCAGCCGCCTGCCTCCACCCCCCCCCCCCCCCCCCCCCCCCCCCCCCCGCCCGCCCAGGTCTCGGGACAGAGCCGGACCGAGGTGCGGGGACCGGAGGGAGCAGGCGGTGCCCTCGAGCACAAGTCAGAAAAGTCCATCTGCTCTAAAGCCTGAGAACTCAGGAGCAGCGGGGGTGCCCGGCGGCTGTGGTCTCCCTGCCGCTCCCCAACCGGCCGCACAGAAGCACACCGACACGGGTAAAGCTTTGCTCCAACGAAACTGTTTAGTTTCCCTCGAAAAATGGCTGGAAAAAAAAAAAACAAACAAACACAACTCTGGAGAAACAAGGCCGACACGGCGTTCGGACAGTTGCCCAACCACCGACCCTTGCACGACGCGGTAATAATGCCCATCGAGGGGTGCACGTGGGGCAGAGGCTGCGACTCCATGCATATGGGGCTGGTCGCTGTGAAAGGAAAACGAAGCGAGAGAACATGAAACCCAGACGCACGGCGCGCACGCGCGCAGTATCCCTTTGCATTGCACTTCAGGAGGGGGTCCGGCAGCACCTGGGCCCCCGGTAAACCGAGGGCGAAGCCCCGCGGGCGTGTCAGCACCTGCGCCTCCGCCCCGGCCTGTGCGCAGACGCGGCGGCGCAAGGATGGAGGCGGCCCGGCAGCCTGGCACAGTCTCCTCGTGGGAATAAATACTGCCACACTCAGGCGGGCAGCACCTCTGGTCTACCGGGAAATGACTTTCAAGCTTGGGCGTCAGAAACCATATACACTTTGCATAAACAGTTGAGCGTAAACGAGATTATTTGGAATAAATGCAAGGAACTTATTCTGAGTGGCAGAGTTGATCGCTACTGGAGACAGGTATCTGGGGGCACAAAGACGGTTCGGGGCTCGCTGTACAGGATGCTGGAAGGCACAGAGCTACCCCCACGTTCAGTCCTCGCGTCCCGCGACTCCCTTGTCCGACAAGCTCCGGAGGGTTCCGGACGCTCAGCACTTGGGAGGCGGCCTGCTCTAGACGTCGGTTTCGGTACTTGGGAAGTAAAAACCTCAGTTAACTGGGGAGTAAAAAGAAGAGGGAGGGTGTTCGACAAAGTGCGGTTCTAAATATACGTTTAAATGAACAAACAAAAAAAAAAAAGGTGAAATAATGCTGTTTTGTTCCGAAGCTGCAGCCTCAGTCCCAGGAAGGAGGGGCGATGCCTGCCCCGCCCAGGAGGGTCGCCTGGTCGGGCAGCAGGGGCGGCCTTCTGTCCCCTCCCGCAGGCGCCGCCCCAGCGGTGTCTGGGAGCACCTGCCCGTGGGGACAGGGCAGTGGGCATAAGGCGGCAGTGTCAGCTCAGAGTGCCCTCTCCTTGCTCTCACGGGCGGCAGCATGGGAGACCTGGGTCCTTGTCGCTGAAAAAATAGAGACTCTGGAGAAAAGCCCTTCCTGCCCTCTGCAGCCGCGTAAGGGCTGGGATGGCTTCGTGGGGCGGGGCGGGGCACCTGCCGCCCCGCCCCCTTGCAGGTCCTCAGATGACGTGGTGTGTGGGTGGGGCTTTTAAAAGTTAGTCATTAAAAAACGTGTTGATTTTTTCTGAATATCAAGTCTTCTTATTGGTTTTAAATAGCTTATAACAAAAGTGTAAATGTTAGGATGTTCCAGCAAGCAGAGGCCAGCCACAGCCACCGAGCTGGCCTTGTTTCCAGCTACGGGGGGGGGGACCCAGCTTGCTCACTTGAACTTGGCCAGTAGAAAATTTCGCAGTGGATTCCAAAAGCATGTGGTTGCGAACACTCGCTTGGTTGTAGGCACAGTAAGACGTTGTGCTATACGGCCGGGAAGAGGGGAGGCTCGCCCCACGCAGAGCCCCGGCGGCATGGCGCCCGCCGCCCTGTCCCCGCAGCATCCGGGCCACCGGACAGCAGGCAGTGGGTCCGCTAGGGCTCTAGCTCTGTCGCGCTTTCGCCGCTGCCACCCGCAGCCTCGGGCCGGGGCCGCGGCCACAGCTGCTCCTGCAGCTCCTTCACCACCTTCTCCAGGTGCTCCCGGGCCTCGCGCTCCCGCAGCAGATCGGCGCGCAGCTGCTCGCGGTCGGCCTCCGCGTGCTGCAACTTCACCTGCAGGTCCTCGATCTGAAAGGGGCCCCGGGAGTCAGCAGCCCCGCCTGCCCTCCCACCTGCCAAGCCCAAGCCCGGTGCCCATCCAGCCCGGTCCCCGCCACCAGCCCGACGTGGAGAGCCCGGGCCTCCCACTGCCCAGGCCAGGCCCCGGGGCACCAGTAAGGCTGGAGGAGGGGCTGCTGAGCCCACTGCCCCAGGATGCTAGCCAGTCTGAGACTCCCCAGCTGTAGCTCGCCCTGAGGCGATGCCCCGCGCGCCCACCCCACGTACCCGGGCCCCGCCCCCACATACCCGGGCCCCGCCCCACGTACCTGGGCCGAGTACTTGGCGCGCAGGCGGCCGGCCTCACAGCCCTTGTCGCACACCCGGACCTGCCGCGCCTGCTCCAGCTCCCGCTTCAGGCGTAGCCGGGCCTCGTTGGCCTCTTTCATCTTCTTCTCGTTCTCTGCGCGCAGGCGCTCGATCTCCTTCCGCAGGTTGCGCTTTGCCTCCGTGGCTTCCCGCAGCTTCTCCTTCTTGGCCACGCGCAGGAACTCCAGCTCCTGCGATGGCAGGCTCGGGGTCACAGCCCTGCCTGCCGCACCCCGCGCAAGGGACAGTTCCACAGCATGGCAGCCACAGGCCCTGCCCACCCTCCTGCTGCTCTGGAGGCTGCAGGACGCCTGCAACGCTAGGAAGTGTCCCACGCCGGGACTCCTCTGCATCCCCACAGCCGCCTCACCTGGTTCCACAGGGCCCCGCACCCACTCTGGGCCAGGGGCCTGCCAGGAAGGGCGCTGCCCCTCCTCCCCTTGTGCCTAGCTCCTGGGGACTTCCAGCCAGGAGCTTGCTCAGCTCCAGCAGCAGGCGGCACTGCGCAATAGAGACGAGCCCCTGCATGCACCTCCTCCAGCTGGCTGTCCGTGACTCACCCCCTGCAAACGCACTCATAAATAAGCACGTGGAAAGTCACGCCTCCAACCAGGAGGGGGGGGCGGCGGCGCGCGTCTGAAGCTGGGGGCTCTCAGGACCACAGGGCTGTGTTGTGCTGGCAGCCCACGTGTGAAGCCCTCCCGAGCTGCCAGACGCCAGCAGAGGTGTGAATTCAGCAGAGCTGGCATGAAGGCCCCTCCCGCCCCCCGGCGCTGGGACTCTCTGCTGCTCCCACTCGTCAGAAAAGACATACGCAGGCGAGGATGTGCAGATGCGATGGTGGAGGCACAGGCTGAGCTCAGGGACCCACAGGTGGTCCCCCACCGGCCCTGCTCAGTGCAAGCGAGGGTGCTTGTGGGTACAGACCACCTCGAGCCTCCAGCCCCCTCTTCAAAAGAAAGCAGGGACTTCTGTGGAATCATCTGGAACCCAGCGTGGGCACTGAGCAGTGTGTGTGAGCTTGCATGCACGTGCCCGGAGCCTCCCCCTGCCCCTCAACCCAGGCTCCCGGAGGGGGGCCGCGTTGAGCCACGCACCCACTGCTGGGGCCTATGGCACCAGTGCTTAAAACCCAGAGCTTTAGGGGACAACCCTCAAAGCCACTTCCACAGACAACAGGCCAAGCTGGCCTGTGCAAGTCATGCTGGAACACGGAGCTACCTCAGGCTCCTCGATGGCCACACACGCACTGCACCAAAGGCACAGCCAGCACCAGCCCGGAGCCCACCTGGTGGAGGCTGCGCTTGGCCTGCAGGGCGGCGCTCAGCTTCTCCTCCTGCTTCACACGCATCTTCACCACCTCGTGCAGGAACTTCTCTTTGGCCTCCTTGGTGTCCAGGCCGCCCTCCAGGGCTTGGCGCAAGTGCTCCAGCTCCGCCTCCAGCCCCCCGCTCGGGGCGTCGGCAGGGGCCGCAGCGTCTGGTGCCGCGGGCGGGGCAGGCAGGGCGTGCACCCCCGGGGAGCTCAGGTCCTTGGCAGAGCTGGACGAGGTGAAGGATGGGGAGGAGAGCGAGGACAGGGAGGAGGTGACTGCGGAGACAGAGGCAGGCGCAGGTTACAGGAGAGCGCGGGCCACACCCGTCCCGGGAGGGCCAGCTGGCAGCTCACACGTACACTCCTCTCTGCTCTCCACCTCCACCTCGGCCTCCGAGTCCTTGTCATCCTCCGGGGCACCGGTGGGCGCTGGCGTCTCTGTGGCCCCCGGCGTGTCCACAGCCAGCTTCCGCTTCCGAGGCTGGATGCAGGTGGCGAGGGGCTCGGGGCCCCGGGAGACGACGGTAGCGCACGGTGGGCTGCTCATGACCTTCTGCTGGGCAGGCGGGGCCAGGGCCACGTTGGGGGCCACGCCAGTCTCGAAGCTCTTGTAGGAGTAGAAGCTGTGGGAGCAGAGGGGCCTCGGGCTGTAGGCGCAGTGCGACCCCTCTCTCCACCCCCACTCCGGGGGCCAGCAGGCAACTGCTCGGGATGGAAAGTGGGGAGCAGACTCGAGCCACTGCCTGGGGACGCGGACACGGAGCGTCGGCCACCATGTCTGAAACGGGCCACAGCCACACCCTAACATCCCAGCGAGTTCTAGATCAGCTCACGCCCATCAAAAGCCAATACTTCCTATGCCGGGCAGTTGGGGGTCTGGGCGCACAGCCTCGAAACCACCCTCATGCCGTGCACACAGAGGCCCAGAACGATTCGAAGGTGAGGTGGTCCCTGCCGCACAGCCACGGTGGCTCGTGAGAAGCAGCGGGGTCACACCTGGTACCTGCCTGTGCGGCACTCAGAGGGGAGCCCCGGGGAGCAGCAGCACCGCCCCCAGACATGCACCGACACCCAGGACCGTGTCAGCTCTGGGGGTTTGAGAATGCTGGCCGGGGAGCTCAGCAGGGCACTGACCACCACTGACACTGGGCTGCAGTGTCCGAGCCCACCCTACCGTCCCCAGGCCTGCAGTGACGGCTGGCTACTGAGCACAGTGGGCCCTTACCTGTCTCGAATCAGGGCTGGGAGGTGTGGGGAGAGCTCTTTGTCACTCGTGGAAACAGCAGGGGACCAGGGTCGGAAGGCGGAGAGGCGCTGGCGAGGGTGAACGCAGCTTAGGCCCTGCAGGGAGAGGCGCAGGGGTCAGGGACAAGCCAGGGAAGGGCGCTGGGGGCCCCGCCCGCCCGCCCCGGGCCTTGCAGAACCTTGCTGGAGCCGGGCAGGGTCCGCAGCCAGCCTGACTGTTTGTCCTTCTCTGAAGATGTGGGGTGCTGGGAGGGAGGGTCGTCTGTTTTTCTTATGGAGACTGGGGGCTCAGAGACCTGTGAGTGACAGACATTCACACTGACACCACGGGTGACGCCCACCCACCATTAAGCCCCAGTGAGCAGGAGGTGGCGAGTCCAGGGCTGCAAGGCCCCGACCCACAGGTGGGGCTGACCGGGCACTAGCCAGCGGGCCTGGGGCTTGTGGCCCCAACCCCGCCCCACGACAGCTCCCAGGAGAGCCCTCAGCATGAGTGGCCCTCCCCTCGGCCCCTCGAGTGCACAGGAACTCGGTGCCAAACAGCCAGTAGAAGCCAAGGACCCTTCCTTTTCAGGTCTGTTCAGGGCAGCCCCTGCCTCCCAGCGCCCAGGGGCCTCTCTGGGAAGCCCCCGGGGACAGACCCGCGGCCGAGTTTGGGGCCCTCTGTCAGGCATCCCAAAGTCTTCCAGGGGTGTCACACAACATCCCCCGAGTTCTGGATTTCACCCAACAGAACTGACTTCAAACACGTCCTGGGCCTGAGGCAGCTGCACCGTGGTGGTGTGGGGCGGGGGGGGGGAGTGGCCCGCAGCAGTGAGTCCTCCAAGGCAACACTCGAACACTGGATAGTGTCTGCCCCCGGTGGGCCGAGGCCGCCATGCCAGGGTCTGAGTGGGCTGAGACAGAACACACCTCCCACCAGGACTCCCAGGGAACACAGCGTCTCTCCTCCCTCAGGCCAAGACCTGAGCCAGAGGCTCTGTGGGCCCCGCAGCAGCTAGGCCGGGGTCCGCACCACGAGCCACTCAGGGCGAGAGGCTGTCAGGACAACGCCCAGTCACTCTGTCAGGCCTGACCCCAGGGGTGGGGTGAAGCGGGTACCCTCCTACCTCTGGGAACACCTGGGGGACACTCACACCCGAGGGGCACAGCCAAGATCCCGCACAGGAGGCCCATGGACCGAGGGGAGGCCCCGTACAGGCCGAGGGAGCAAGCCAGTGCCTGTGTGCCCATCTCGCCCCCAGGCAGCGTGGTCCCGCAGCCCCTCCAGGGGCAGGAGTGGGATGGGCGCCAGTGGCCTCACTCCCAAATTTCATTCCAGGAGGCAGGGAGCACCACAGTCTTGGGCACGCGGGACCGGGAGGCCTCTGCCCAGTCCCCCAGGACAAGTCCCCGGGGGGGACCAGTGGGCGGCAGACTCAGGCCAGGTAGGAAAGACAGACCCACTTGGTGCCACTTTTTGGAGGAGATGAAGCCATGGGGGTATCAGCAGGCTGCTGACCTCTGAACTCTGCCTGCTCTGTCTGCCACCTCCCACCTGTGTACAGCCGGGCGGGGCCGTTTCCGGGGCGAGTGCGGGGCTTCCTGTCTGAGGAGCGGACGAGGGAGGAAACGCGCAGGGTTCTCACCCAGCACAAAGCCACAGGCGCCAATTCCGAGAAACCTCAGGGAGACTTCTGAGGGTGCCAGACGCCTCAGCTGGAAGGTGGGCCGCACCCACCTGAGGGGCCCCCGGCGCCCATGGCCAGACCCTATCTGCGCGACGGGAGCCCGTGCAGCCTGAGGGCCAGGCCCCCACTGACGGAGCTGCCACCAAAGCAGCCACGCTCATCCGAGGTCCCCAACGAGGGGTGGCTGTGGGCACAGGCCGGTGGGGTGGGTGAGAGTCGAATCCCTCAGAAGAAGGGACACCCCCTGTCCACCTGACAACCCCAGTGAGACCAGGCAGGGACACCACGGGAGCGCACACCAGGTCTGGTGGTGGCCAAGCCGCCGTGCTCACACCCACCCGGGCCCAGCAGCCCGGGAGCCGGCACCAGTGGGAGGCGGGCCAGGACAGGCGGGCCGCACCCAGATCTCCGTCAGCGCCTCGGGGACCAGGTCCCAGCATTTCCAAGTCACAGGTGGGACAGAGAGCAGAATCTCCTTGGACCCTGGCCCACTGTGGGCCAGACCCCAGGAGACCAAATGGGACAGAAAACCAACACCCCGATTCGGCCCCCGGGAGCACACCAGCCTTCGGGCAGTGGCAGGGATCACCAAACGCAGGGCTGTGCCGCCAGCTACACCCAACTCCACAGGGGTGCAGCGGCTGGTTCCCAGGACACGCGAGGGACCCCACAACAGGCAGCCCTGTCTGCACACCACTCGGCCCATGAGCCTTGGCATCCAGGCCAAGCAGAGGGGCACCAGCGGCCCCCAAGTGGTCCCCAGGCTGGGATGGTCATCACGTGGCTCCCGGACATCCTGCACATCTAATCAGTTCCTAACTCCTGACCGGAAGTCAGACATGAGCCCGGTGTCCTGCAGCAGCCACCAAGGGTGGCTCTGAGCGGGCGGCACCTGTCCAGGCCTGGGTCAGTGACCAGGGAAAGCCAAGGCGTGCCCCAGAGAAGTTCCCAAGACACGCATGGCTGCGGGCCTGGCTGTGGGAGTGTGTCCTCCACAGCCCTGGGGCCTGCGCCCTCTCCCGAGAGAACAGGCAGATCCTGCCAGCTCCCAGGCAGCCACCTGCTGTGTCCAAGAGTCCGGCCGACGGACCGAACAGGAGGTGTCGGTGCAGGACAAAGACGGGCCGGGCCCCCCACTCCACTGCTCCACTGAGAGCACGGCTGCCAACTTTACAGGCACAGTGTGTACTTGCTGCACCAGCAGGAAGCACCCCCAGGCAGCTCACACAGAACTGGGGGCGTCACCTACATGCACGTACTACTCTGTGTGACACCCTGCCCCGCACCCCCTCCTATACCCCCTCCAGCATCCCTGCAGTCGCCCCCACACACCGTCTCCTCCCAGGTAACAGGACACAAGAAAGGAGCGCGCTGTGGACAGCACCCAGTCTCAGCCATGACAGTGAGCAGCTGCCACCTGCAAAGCATCTATGCCACGCTGTTGTGACACGAAGCTAGGCCACAGGGATAGAGGCCCATCAAAGGCGAGGGCAGGAGATGCTGGGAGCGGCCTGGGGGAGGGCATGTTCTGGCCTAGGCGTTCGAGGGACAGGGGCAGGTTTCTGGGACGTGCCGAGGTCGCCCAGGAGTGGCCACACCCGTGTCCCATGCAGGAGGCAGCCAGGTCAGCCCCACACAGCCCCTTCCTGACAGCACCGCCACTGTGATCACTTCAATTCATACGTGGCCGGAAAGTGGACCCTCACGTGAGGAACCCTGACCTCATCTCTGGCCCCTGCCCCCATGCTGGTTTCGTGTGGCTGCCCCTATGGAGACCAGTTGTTGCCACAGTCCTCTCCGAGAAAGCCTGGGACCCGGTATCTGTGGCTGAGACGAAGACTTCCGTCTGCGGAAGGAGCCGGGATGCCTCCCGGCCTGCCCCGAACCGAACTGCTGAGGTGACGACACGAGGGGCAGAAGATGGAACACAACAGGCGGTGGGGGAGAAAGGTTCCGAAGTCCGACTGCTGCGGAGGACGCCAGCGAGGAAGGGAGAGGATGGCCTGCCCTCGAGGGGGCAACACCGGCCAGCGAGGCTGTCAGAGGGAGTCCGAGGGCAGCGCAGCGCACGCAGACAGGAGCGGCTTGGACCCAGGCCCCACACCCGTGCAGCTGGGACAGGCAGAGGGCTGGGGTAGGCGCCTCTGCAAGGATGCATGTGGCCTGCAGGCGCGGGGAGAGAGGCTCGCAGTGCAGATCCGCTGGGGAGGGAGACCGCTCCCCACCCAGAGAGGGCCACGACCTAGGACACGGGCGCTCCGCCGGGCAGCCTGCGCACCTCGGGCAGGGACATGACGGGTGAGTGGCAGCCGCTGCAGCAGCCATGTGCCCAGGCCCCCTCCTCGGTCAGCACCCAAAAGAAGGGGAGACTGGGGCCAAAACCTCCGAGGGCCCTCGACGCTGCACGTGGGACGTCTCTCATTCCTGACGGCTGCCTGTGGGACGCCCCACAGCGCTGGACAGGGGGGCACATGCAAGCCCACAGAGCGCTTGCCCGATGGACAGCACAGGCGTGGCGGCGGTGTGGAGAATGAGACCCGCCCGCACCGCTGCAGGGAGGAGCCAGCTGTGGGCGGTGGGGGCACAGGGTGCAGCGTCCCCCAGGTAAAGCACAGCCCCCTCATCTGGCAACTCCGCTCCAGGGCATGGACTGGGGACTGGAAAACACGTGCCCACACAGCTGCGGTGCGCCCCCCACACGTGCTGCAGCCACATCAGAAGCGAGCGCAGACATTGGCCGTAACAGGAGGGACCTGGAGACACTGCTCAGCAAGGTCGACACTGGAGGCCAGCCTGAGGCGGTGACACTCAACGCACCCAGCACAGGCGGCCTGGACAGCACGGGCCCTGGGTGCCAGCGGCTGGGAGTGGCCAGCGCGACCAGGCAGTGGCCCCTGCAGTCAGCTGAGGATGTTCCGAGGTGAAGGGTGGGGCGAGGGCGGCCCACGAAGCCCCTGAGCTTCGAGCAATCACAGAAAGTGCAAGTTTTATGGGGTGTGAACTATGTCAACGAAGCCGTCGTAAAAAACCCGCTTAAAAAGAAGTAAAATGAACCGACGGAGAGCCAGACCACCGAGGGCAGAGTCTCCGCCGCTCACTGCCAGCCCAGCAGAGGCTGGGGCGGCTGCCTCGAGGAGCAGCAACGCCGCCTGGGCGCCGCGAGCTCTTGGGCACCAGCACCAAAGCACCACGCTGCGACCTCGAGGTCAGGGCTCACACACAGAGTCACCTGGATGACACATCCGGTCAGAGGGCAGAGAGTGGCCCTGGCTCTGTGGGGGGTGAGCCCGAAGCCCCTGAGCCGGGAGGCCGGCCAGTAGGGGGTGCCTGGGCCCCAGAATGCAGCTGGTCTGGGGGGACATGGGGATGTGGGCCCCTGGAGGCTGCCCCCTGCCAGGTGGCAACAGGCACCCTACATTGGCCCTGGGCAGGGAGCTAGGAGCTGCGTCCACTCCGGGTGACATGGCCAGGCCGGGGCCACTGGGAAAGGCCCCAGCCAGCTCTCACATCTGGCACCAGTTCACTGGGGGGTAGGAGACTTGAGACCACCACTGCACGCAGAGGTGCCAGGCCAGGGGAACAGTGCTGGGTCCCTTCACTAGACCCAGGACCCTTCTCTTGGGTCCTCAAACTGACACTCGTGCCCTGCCCCCCGTCTCCCCACCCTCAGGGCCGGAAGACCCAGGCCCCCTCACGCTGACCTGGTCGAGTGGCCACCCCCGGCCCTGGCCACAGAGCTGCAGGTGATGGGGCACTCTCACAGACCGGCAAAACCGCGTCTGAGTGTGACGGCGCATTCCCAACGTCACAGGTGTCCGGCAAAAACACACGTCGAGGAACCATAAGCCAGCGCCTCCACTCCCCAATGTGGGTGGAACTCCAGGGCGGCTCTCCTCCAGGCCATCGGACTCCAGGGGACGCAGCCACGGGCCTTGCTCCCGGCAGGAAGTCACTCCACACGGCGAGGGGAGGTCCCACTGAGCACTCGGTCACCCAGACCCGGGAGAACAGAGCACACCATGGGCTTTTCACACCAACCCGAGGCCTCCCAGCAACGCGCTGGGAGCCAGGTGCCTAGTTCCCCAGAGCAGGGCGTGGCGTGTGAGCAGGACCCTGACCCTCGGGGAGAGCCAGGCCAAGCTGGCGGCAGGGCTGGGGAGGCCAGGCTCTCGGGTGCAGAGAGGGGCCTGCCACCTCCCAGCACTCGGTGGTCCGCAGTAAGGGCGCTAGCACCACGCAGGAGACGAGAGCCCTTAGTGGGAACACTGAGCTGGACGGCACTGGGCGCTGGCCATTCTCTCGGGCCCCTGTGCTGCTCGTCCCTGCACCGCGGTCCCACAGGCCCAGCCTCCAAGCCTTCAGTCTGTGACCCCGAATAACGGGGGAGGGGTGCCTGCCGTGCCTGCCTCCCAGGCCCCTGCGTGGGGAGACCCAGACCCCGCAGCACACACACCACCCCCCCGGCAGGGGACGACAACAAGGCATCACCGGGACACGGAGCGGAGCTCAGGAGGGAACGCCCTGGTCCTGAGGGTCAAGGTGAAGGAGAAAACCAGCTTGGCATCAGCCCGGGACAGGCCTGCTGGTGCTGGGAGAGAGAGAGACCACCTAGTCCTGACCCACCTGGGAGAACCCATCACCCCTGCCCACAGGGACCGAGGAGGTGGCGCTGGAGGCTCATGGGCACAGGGCCCGGGCAGCACAGTGCAGTCAGCCACACAGGCCGCAGCCCAGGCCCCTCCCAAAGGCGGCAGGGGCTCACCGACCCAGTGGCTCAGTGGAACCAGCGCCTGAGGAGGAGCGTGAGGGCGAGCGCAGAGATGGAATGGCCCAGCACTTCGGGCGGGAGGAAGGGAGCAGAATGTTCCAGACCCGAGCGGTTCTCAAGGAGACGCAGACTGAGCGCGGAGGAGGGCGGGCTCCAAGGAAGCAAGACAGCAACCTGCGGAGGTGAGGGCCCTTGTCCATGAGAGACCTGGAGGCCTCTGGGGGCGGGGGCTGAGACGGCCGCCCCCCAAGCCACGCGTGTGCGCGCGGTGCTAGGCTGAAGAGTTCCCCCGGCTTTGGCGCCAGGTGCGTCGGAGCTGTGCAAACGGGACACCCGTGACGAAGCACCTCAGGGCCAGAGAAGAAAACAACTGTCCAGGACCGCGACTGCCCAGAATGCTGGTCCATCGCAGCCGTGCTGCTCCCCCTTCCTGGTGCCCAGGCTGGGCCGGCACACCCAGAGCAGAAGCCACATGCGCACGGGGGCCCCTGCGGGGACACATCACTCGTTGCAACCTCCTGCTCACTGCGGGAGGCCCCCCTGGACCTAAGCAAGTCCCACGACTCGCCGTCCTCTCAAGGCGACATGGACACCCTGTGCCCACGTCCCCGGAGGTGAGTGCCCTGCTTCGCCCCGCCCAGGCTCCTCCCTGAACACCTCCCTGGTCTAGAAACCACACGGCGGTTTCTACCTGGCCATCAGCACTGCCCACCGGACAGTTCACGGTACCTGTTATGCTCACCTGAAGTCAACCCATTTTCTGATTACTGCGGGTGCACAGAAAGCCGATAGAATTTACAGAACCACCCCAAATTCCAAAATGAAGTGAAAAGAGCAATTTTCAAGGGTTGCTTAGATTTAAATAAAAATTAGGTGCTGCATTCCTCCTGCTGCTCACTGCCCACCCCCCACCCCTTCCCCCGCCCCCTGGCTGAGGCAGCCTCGGGCTCCGGCCCTCGAGGCCCCACACAAGACGGGAGCCGGGGCTGGGCTCCCAGGAGGGCCAAGTGGCAGGGGGACTCACTCCTGAGGGCCAAGCAGCCCCCAGTCTGTCTGAACAGGAAGGAACCCTCCAAGAGGGCAGGAGCCTACGGCTGGGGGCCCCTGTGTTTCCCCCGCCGATGCCCCGGACAGGGGCCCCGGGGTGAGAGCCACAGAGCTGAGGCCAGAAGTGGGTTTCCGCGAGGACGGTGGGCATTGGTCTTGACCGCAGAGACCTCTGTGCCCCTCGTGCTGCCGCCCACAGGCCCTCCCCCAGTCCACAGCCCTTCGACTTCAGAGCCAGGAGACCAGGTAGACGAAGGGGCGGGACTACCCTTCCTTTCCTCTCAGCCACTGGGGAGTGACTGTTCAAAGGACTTTACTCACAAACCCAGAACACCCAGAACAACAAGGCCATTCCAAAAACCCAGTGTTTGTTCCGGGCGCTGGTGAGCAGGAGGGTCTCTCCCCAGGCGCCCAGCATGGGGGGAGCTGCAGGGGGAGCATGGCCAGACCAGGATGGAAAGCTACATGATGAGGGGATGGGGGACACAGCCCAGAGACTGTGGTTGTGCCCCTGGAGACTGGAAACCAAGAACCGGCCTTGACAAAGGAGAGGCTTCTCGGCCCAGCAGGGACCCACGCCTGACACAGCGGCCCCCCACCTGCCAACATCCCCCAGGCAGGACACCCCCCCTCCAAGCCTTCCATGCAGAGCCCACCAGGCCCACCGGTGCTGAAACTGCTTCAGATGAGGGCTCCTGGTCCCCAGCACCATGGGGCGTCCAGGCCTCCACGGATGCCTCCACTGACCGGGACCCCGGGCTGCACAGGGCGGCGGGCTCGCCCAGATGCAGGGAGTGGCAGGAGCTTGCAGTGCTCCCTCGTGTCCGACCCTCCCCGCACCCCACCTGCTGCTAGGAGGAGGGTGGGCTCCTGCAAACCTGCCTTCTCCACGGTGCCACGCACCTGGCCTGGGGACCTGGGGGCCTGGGGACACCCACGGCCACTCTCCCCAAACCTGCAGGCACCTCGCACCCACTGCTCACACCTGGCCCTGTGCCAGCACCAAGGCCCGTTCCTGGCTCACAGCAGCCCCTACCGGCGTGGGCACACCAAGGTCTCTGGGCGTGTCCCTGCAAGTGCACACGTGTGTGGCATGTGCACACATGTAACACACACAGTGCCTATCATCTACAGGAAGCGAGACGCCTTGGGAACAGTGCCGGCGAGGCTGCTCTGGATCCAGTGTCAGGCGTGGGGCACACGTGGTGCGGTGGGCAGCTCGAAGAGAACCTCGGGGAGCTGCTGGCGCTGCCTGGCCCCACAGGCCCCGAGAGTGCTCTCACAGGGCTATGGGCAGGGAAAGCTCTTCTGGCCGCAAGTCCAGCCAGGCTGGCAGGTGGCAGTGGGACAGGTCCTCGGTGAAAGGGTCTTCCTGCTCCCCCATCGTCTGGCCACAGGGGCACTGGATGGGGGGAGGTGCTGCTGAGCCACAGGTGCACCCAGCACAGACTCAACTGGCCACCGCCACAGCCCTCGGGCCCCCGCTGCTCCTGCTTCCTCGTGCCTCCCGATGCCAAACCCAGTGCCCAGAGAGGGCCCAGAGCTGGTGACCCCCCAGGCCTCTGTGGGGGGCAGACGCAGAGCAGCCGCAGCGCACACACTCAGGTCCCACCCCAGGATGCCCAACCCCACACAGGGGTCGTCTCCCTGGCCACGCACCTCTCCCTGGCCACACACCGCCCCCTGGCGCTGTCTCCCCCGCCGCCCACTCCCGCCAGCAGGCCCTGTGCAGAGCAGAGCACAGCTCCCAAGTCCAACCCCCTTCCCGCCACAAAGGCTCCGCACCGCCATGAAGGACACATGAGCACTCGGCCACAGCGGCACCGGGATGCGGGCAGCCGGGAGGGTGGGGGGGGCCCTTGGTGGAACCCAGGGTGACAGGGTTCCCGCCCTGCAGCGAGGCCACAGCCCCCTGCGCAGCCCAAGGCTGAAGGTGGGCAGGAGACAGACGCACGCCCAGCTAGGCAGGGCATTTTTGGAGGTGTCCAAGGACAAAGGCCTCCAAGCCTGGCCCTGAGTCCCAGACTCCACCCTGGATCCTGTCCCATCACCCAGGTGCTGAGGGAGCAGCCCTGCTGTGTGCCAGGGGCCCGGCGACAGTCAGACCCCAGCGCCAGACACACACGGTGCCACCAGGACCCCCACCGAGAGGAGCTGCTGGGCCTGCATGAAGGCTGCCATAGGCTGGGGTCAGCGCAGGACCACAGGGCCCTGGCACCCACCGCCCCTCTGCTGGGCATCCCCAGAGACACACACACAAAACAGTGACCCCCACAGCACCCCACCTGCCAGACCCCCATTTCAGCACAGACCTCGTAGGTGATTCACCCGGGAAAACCACCTGGGGGGCTTCGGAAACAGCGGGGGCGGGGGGGAACGAGGTCCCTGCTCTACCAACCTGCCTGCGAGGCCCCACCAGGATGGGGACTGCAGCCCACACCCCTGCCTCCTCAGGGAGACCCCACTGGAGGGAATGTGGCTCAGGCAGGGGCACTGCGAGCTCTGGGCTCCACGCTATAGACACAGATGTCCCCAAGTGGCATCCTCCAGCAGAGGGCACGTGGCCCACGTCTGGACAGCGCCCAGACCTGCGTGGAGCCGAGGGTCCTCCAGGACGCCTGACCCCATGGCCCCCGCGGCGGCAGCAGGCTGGGCCTCCCGCCACACGTGACCTTTGCACCCAGGGCGGAAGGCCTGGCTGCTGCTTCCCCGGGTGTCTCAGCGGGTTCGTCTCTGATGAAATGGTGTTTTGGATGGACGTCTGGCGGGACCCGGGGTGAGCGCAGCGTAGGCGAGACCCGGGGCAGGCAGAGCAGAGCGCGGCCCCGGCCCCGAGAGGCCCAGTCTGCTGTCCGGCGGAGCAGTCTTGTCAGGACGGGGGACACAGCCGGGGCAGGGTGGTGGGGGCGGCACCGTGTTCACGGTGACCCTGGGCCCCTCCTGCTCCCCAGTGCGAGCACGAGTGGGGTGAGGACCGAGACAGGACAGAACACGGGTGCAGAAGTAAGCAGCCAGTGTCCCGGGACCTGCGTCCATTACAGAAAGGTTCTCACACTCACAGTTAAAGGGGCATCACACGGTGTGACAGTGCGACTCAGGGCACAACCTGAATTTTCCACCTTTCTTTACTTGGAAGTGCCTTAAACAGGCATAAAAACCCTACCAGAGACAGCACGGACAGGAGGCCAGGGCTGCGCTGGGCGAGGTGGGCACTTTCTCCAGGAGGTGAGGCAGGGCCGGCAGCCACCGCCGGTCCACACACAGGCCACACCAGCCCTGAAGGGTCCCGGGGCCACAGGCCTCCCACACAGCCAGGCTGGGCCTGCCGTGGCCACGGGTGCCGGCTGCAAGGCCAAGGGGAGGCCACCAGCCAGCAGCCTCACCCTGGGCGCAACGTGGAAACCACTCTCTCAGCTGTTTGAAAACTGAAGCCTCCCACCCGTGAACACCTTCCCAAGGCACGCCCACGGGAGCTGCTCGGGGGGGTGGACATGCACCTGAGCCACAGGCAGTGCCAGCGCCATGCGGCGGGCCGAACTCCCAGCAACACACCTGCACACGACCTCTCGACCAGAGCCCAGCCACTCCGCCTGCCAGGGAGCTCCAGAACACTCTAGTGCATCTAAACGTGAGGAGAGAAAACTATATGTCAGCGAAAGCAAGAACGTTTTCACTGTGCCTACTTCAAGTTACAAAATTGTTTCTTCTTTCCATCACCAGGAGGTCCAGTCTGGGGACACGCCGGCACAGAAGAGCAGGTGGTCTCGTCCCTGACTCCCCTCAGCACCAGCTAGGAGGAGAACGGCCCTCACAGAGCCCTGGGTGGGCACAGCCTGAGAGAAGGAAGGAAACGGGGAATGTGGGCCGGGGGGCTCCCAGCCATGCCGACTCCGGGGCCCAGGAGCCCAGCTCACTCTGTGGCCTAGGTCCCCCTGGAGGGGCTCTGCAGAGGCACAACCCCTGGAACTGGGGGCCAAAGGACAGCAACCTCGATGAGCGTGGCACCGCGACCTCAGCCCCCACGTCCAGAGGCCACTAGCCCCACGCCTCTGAGGAAAGGCAGGGGGCCTGTGCCCAGCAGGGAGGCTGGGCAGGGAGGCGGGCACAGCAGGCAGGACCACAGGGGAGGCTTGTGCGGAATGGACTTGAGGCCCGGACGTGGTCATTACCGCAGCCAGCTGGCCCCTGACCCGCTGCATGCTGCCTCCTGCAGGACAGGAGCCCCAGGGCCACCCTGTGGCTGCCTAGAGGTGCCCCTGGGCTGGTCTCCCAGGGCAGGCTCCCCCGGGGACACACCCACATCCCACTCCGGTGGAAGGCCTGGCCTGGCTGTGCTGGCCGTCCCAGCGCAGGACAGGACACTTTCGCCTGCTCCCCAGCCGGGAAGTGGAAACCAGTGGCCGGCCCCGCCCACACTCGGGCTGCTGGGCTTCCTGGCGCCCCTGCCTCCCGAGCGTGGCAGACGCCCCGGTTGTTTTCTCTCCATAGAAACCGACACAACACTGAGGGAGCCCTCGGCCGGCAGGGTGGACGGGCGGGGGCAGCGCTGCCAGCTGCAGGCAGCTCGGAGCTCGAGGCTGACCAGCGGCCAGCCCAGACACTGGTTGGCCCCCAGTGTCCAGGCAGGAAGATGGCCCCCAGGCCCCCGAGGATATAGCTGTGCTCTGAACAGGGGGGCTCAGGGAACGGGGCCCACAGGCCTGGCTGGCCGCCAGCTCCCCTGGCACACAGGGAGGCAGGGCCCCCACAGGAGTTCCGAGATGTTCCCTGGTTAAACCAAGGGAACGCACTCCACAACACATCCGTCCCTCCAGAGCGCTCACAGTGACAGGTGGGCCTGACAGACACCTGTCCTGTGCAGGTGTTGCTGCCCATGCGGGGCAGGGGGGCAGGGACAAAGGGCCCGGCCAGGCCCCGACCTGGGGCGGAGGCGCAAGCCGGCCCTCAGGGGCCTCGAAGAGAGCCAGGGCTTAGAGTGCAGCCGGGCCGAGCGGGACCAGTTGCCGAGCTCAGCTGCTCGGGGCCACACCTGGTGTTTCAGCTGGAAGGCAGGGCGACACAGCTCTGCTACCCAGGACCAGCTGCCTGAGGGATGGCACGGTGGTCCTGGAATCGCTGACCCCAAACACCCGCCCTCCAATACGAAGGTGGGTGTTTGGGGTCAGCGATTCCAGGACCACCCTGTCGTTTAAAATAAGACCCATCTCTGAACCACAGAACTCTCCACAGCTCAGAGCCGGCCAGCTGGCCCCAAGACCCGTCGCCCCCGGGGCAGCCGAGCTCCCAGAGGCAGGCTCCCGGCCCCAGGCAGGCCTGGCAGACGGAGGCGGCCCGGGCTCCAGGCCCCGGCGTTCCCACCCAGGCTGTCAGGCCCGTGTGTGGGTGAAGTCACTGCACTGAGGGACAGTTAAGGACCTGGCTCCCCACCCCTCACAGGCTCCATCGAACCCCCTCCTTCACTGCCTGAAACCAAGGCCCTCACAGGAAGGGTGGGGTCCTCCAGGAGATGTCTCGGCAGAGGAGCTGCTCACCTGGGGAGTGAGGACAGGCCCCACTGAACCTCCTCTGGGGCAGATGGGGAGAGTGGACAGCAGCCCCTCCCCAGGCCCGGGGATGGACTAAGACAGTGGGCTCGGGAAGCCCCGCCCACTGGCCGTGGCCAGCTTCTGGCACAGAGTCTGGGCTTGCTCTGCTCACTGCAGACCAGGTCCCAACATGGATGGGCCCAGGCTCCCCCGCCCACCTCACCCCTGACCCTTGCTCTGAGAGTGGGGTTCAGACGACCTAATCAAGAAGGGTCTCCTGTTCTAATTTCTAAAGACCTGAGCCACTACCTCCAGGGCTCCTCGGGGGTGTTCAAACTGGCCTCACACTCAGGGAGGCGCTCATGGGGCTGCCGGGCCCCAGCAGGGCCTCCCCGGCGCACTTCGGGGGAGGCCGCTGAACAGTCGCCAGCAGGCGCGGTGGGGTTCCCTGGAGGCCAGGCTCCCGCAGCAGCACAGACAGGACGCTGCGGGTGCCCCTTCGAGCCCTCGTGGGGTGTCTCCTGCATGGCTACGAGGGGCCGCCCCTTAACCTGCCCCCGAAAAGCCCCTGCAGTCCCGCTCTCAAGAGGCCTCGCCTGCAAGCAGGAGGCCGCTGGCTGCTGGCCGAGACCGGCCTTCAAAGGACACTTGCAAGGGGCCAAAATCAGGGAGAAAAGCCCCTCTGTCTGCAGGGCTCGGGCGTGCGGTTTGCCTTGGCAGGGGGACAACTTTCCGCAGGCCCGCCCCTCCCCCGCTCCTCCACTTGCAGCTGGAGCTGTCCTCAGAGGGAAGGAGGCATTTCCTGTGTCCCCTCCCCCTAATTTCCCGGCATTCTTGGCAAGCCTAGGGAAGAGGCAGCAAGAACAGGGAGGGGGCCGGCCCCAGCCCCCCTTCCCAACCCCTCCCCCCTCGGTCAGCGCACAGGGCTTGGACTTGAGGAAAGGGTGCGCATGGTGCCCAGAGGAGGCCCACGGGGGACAGGGGCTCTCCCCTCCCTAGAGGGTGTCCTCCAGACCCACGGGGCCCCACAGCAGTGCGGCGGGAGGGGACCACAGCACAGGAGGGAGGCAGGCAGGCAGGCAGGCAGGCAGGCAGGGGTGGGGTGGGCCCTGCAGGCTGCACTACCCCAGCGATGAGGGTTTCATGGCCACCCGCCTGCAGGGAGCTCCCCCAGGACACAGGCGCCAGGTGGGCAGGAATGCGGTGGCTGACTGGTCCCTGGCCACTACGGCCCCACGCATGCGTGGCACAAACATGGGGGCGACAGCCCTGGGCCATCCCTCAAGACAGGTCAGCAGAGCGAGAGGGAGGGGCTGACCCCTCCCGTGCCTCCCAGGGGTGGGGAGCCCTGAACCAGCCGCCTCAGAGCCAGGGGAGGCTGGCACCCCAGCCCTGAACAGTCCGTCCGGACGTCAACCTCGGGAGGGACCCAGCAGGGTGGCGAGTCCCCCAGGGACCAGGCCATGGGCGCTGGGCTGGGCTGCATAGCTAACGGGGACGCAGTCCCAGGTGGCTCTGAGGAGCAACAAGCCCTGAGAGGGGCCCGTGGGGACGTCCCTTGGGAGCTGAGTACGGGCCTTGGCCCCAGGGCTTCACAGGGTGGAGGTGGGGCGGCCACTGGCTCCCGGAACAGGGTAGCCCCGAGCAGCTGTCTCAAGGCCTGGGTCGTCCCTGCCCCCCAACAGTTAGGGGAACCCCCAACCATAGCACCAGGGAGCCACACTCAGACGGGTCTGGACACGTCAGGGCCCCCACCCCCAGGCCAGGGCTGACCCCGAGGATGCCCTAGGGCTCTGTGGGGCCATCAGAGGTGAAGGTGGGGAACATGACAGGGCCTTCCCACCAGGCCCTGGGGCTGCATGGGGCCCGCTGTGTCCCCAAGACCTGGAACGGCCCAGCCCCCGCAGCATGGCAGAGACCCTGGGGCCTCCCCCAAAACAGGAGGGTGCGAGCGAGCAGGTGTAAGGGCCTGACAGGCGAGGAGGAGTGTGTGTTCTGTGCTCGGCAACACAGATGGTGGGTCACCCATGGGGAGCTCCCCTCGCTCAGGTTTAGGGATCTCAGGCTGCACGGATGGCCCTGAGGAAGGCCGCTGATCTGACCCCAAGGGCCTATCGTGAGGCCGACCTGCCAACCTACCAGCGAGGGCGGCAGGGGCCAGCCCTCTGGCACTCAGGTGCAGCCATGTAACTCCACCCTGCCCTGCGAGCTGTGACTGGCATGTGGGCGTGAAGACTTGGCTTGAGCAGCCACTTTGAGCCATGAGGGAGGAAGCCATGCGGGGAGAGCAAGGACGGCACCATGTCCGCCTGCTGGGCGGGTGGCCTGTGCGTGTGCACATGTTCTCACACGTCATCATCACACACTGCCACACCACGCCCTCGCTAGGAACCACTGCGCAGAGAGAAGGCGGTTGAGGATGGGGAGGCACAGTCTGCGAGTCCTAGTGGACGAAGCGGAGAAGACATTTCCAGATGATCCATGTGTTGAAAGTCTGACATGGTCTTTCTTTTAAACAAAACACTTGTCCCCAGGCAGACGGAGACCTCCCCTCTCAGCCCCCAAGGAGAGAGATGGCAGCAAGGTTCTGGGGTAGGGGTTCCCCGCCAAGGCCCTGGGGGTCCCCACAGCAGACAGCAAAGGACTTGAATACTCGCAGACCCCTGCTACAGACACAGGAGACGCAGGCCCCTGACTCCCCCAGACTGCAGAACGGGAGAAGACCCTCAAAGGCTGGGGTCCTGGACCATCAGGGCCGAAGCTACACGAACAGATTTTCATCTTCCCCTTAACATCTGCAGCACTGACAGTCAAGGCACCAGGAATTCAAGGATCGAGGGCGCCTGCCCTTCAGAAGGGCCTGCACTTCCCTGCTCTGCCTCCTGGTGCGTCCCGCTCTGGGCAGAGCTCTGGGGGAAGGGGGACAGATCGGGGAAGCCCCTGCGTCTCCTGCAGGGGCTGCGACTCTGCAGACCTCAGGAGGGGGGCCAGGGCAGAGGCCGGCAGGCCCAGCCTGCCCAGTGCTGCAGCCTCCCATCTGGGTCCCCAGGCCTAGGCCACCTCCCTTCTGCCCTCGCTCTTCCTTTGGAGACAAACTGCCGGCACCCAGAGAAGGACTTCTGACTGCAACGGGGGGAGGCTGGGGGTCCCCAGGGGCACGTCCTGCCCAGGGCGCGTGGTGACAGTGGACTGACACTTCCCTCTGCAAAGCTCTGGCTGGACAGGTACACGGCCCCTAGGCCTGGGCTGGGCAGTGTGGCTAAGGCGGTGTCAGGGGCCTGAGCTCTACCAGGGCAGGCGCAGCCTGGACAAGGGCCCCCCTCCCCCAAGGAGCGGCCCCACCCCCACCACACTCTGAGCGAAAGGGATGCTGGGACGAAAGGGATGCTGGGACGAGCGGGACGCAGCCACTCACCCCAGAGCCCAGAGGAGGGGGGCACGAGGCTGCCCCTCGGGCCCAGGCAAGCAGGGCCGCAGGAACCCTGGCCCAGGCCCAGAAGGGGGGTGTCCCTGGGAGCCAGGGGACAGCAAGGGAGGGGTGCAGGGCCCTCCCAAGGAGCCAGGAGAGGAGGACGCTGGGCTGCTGTGGCCCCGCCCCCGCCAAGCCCCCTCGGGAACTTCCTTCCAGCAAACGTTTAAAGGCACAGCAGAATGTTTCCTAGATACCTACACTCCCACCCCAACCCCTACCCCGGGGCTGGGACAGCCCCGAGACAGAGGGTCCGGCCCTGCCCAGATCAGGTCACAGAAAACTCAGACGCCCCAGCCACACGCAGACCGAAGGCACCGGCCGGCCTGTGTCTCAGCACTCCCCCCGCCCCACACCCTCACGGTCCAGGGCCAGGCCCCTGGTCCTGCCTCTCTGGGCCCCCACATGGCCGCCCCTGCTAGGGGGTGGGCAGCCAGGCCCAGGGGGGACTCTGAAAGACTGGGGTGCCAGGACCACAGAGGGGCCCCAGGAAGAGCAGGACGCGTCATGGTGTCCACACGGCCATGCTGGGGTCAGGGTGGCCGCACACCAGGATACACACGGCCACGGCAAGGACGGGGCACTTGGGCGCCCAGGAGCAGAGCAAGGGGCGAGCGCCTGCGGCGTCACCTGCGTGGGGTCCCGGGCGCCTCACCGGCCTCACTGAGGAGGTGCTCTCAGGCCCACGGGAGGAGCCGGAAGGCGGTGTGCAGGCGGCTCCCCAGCCTGCAAGTGTGGACCTGCTCCCGGCAGCCAGCAGACGGCCAGAGCGGGGCTGTGGGAGGGCAGGAGCGGTGGAGAGGCGGTCCACCAGAGCTCCCACGGCACTCGCATGAGCCCGCAAACTGGAGGACTGCCCGCCGCACCAGCTGTGCCAGGTCCACAGAGTGACGCCAAGACGGCCCGAAGACGGGGTCACCTCAGGCCCCGCTGTGTCCTTCCCCGAGGCCACTCGACCCCCTCCCTGCAGCCCCCTGCACCCCCGCTCTGCAGCACCAAGCACTTGGGCCACCCCCACATGTGCGGCCACCAGAGTGGGGTCTGCACAGGGCTCCCCCCACCAGACCTTCCCTGTCCAAGTCCCCAGGCTGCACTCAAGTGGGGAGCGGGGAACACGCCCTGGACCCCACACTAGAACCCCACCCTGCAGGCCCAAAGCTCTCCCAACAAGCTCTCCCAGCGCCAGAGCCGTCCAGGCTGTGTGTGTCAGAAGTCACTGCAGCGAGGCCGACAGAGAGGGGCCACGGCCCCACACAAGGAGGGTCTGTGGGACAGCCTCCCCTTAGCCTACAGACAGGCGCCGGGACGAGGCGCCACCGACCCTCCCGCCCAGCTGCCCCAGCATCTCCCAGGCCGGACCCTGGATGCGTACGAGATGAAGGGACAGATGGCCTCAGGGGTCATCTGGGAAAAGCAAGTCCCGAGTGGACATGTGGGCCACAGGACAAATGGTTCCCGGAAGCACAGGCAGCACCGGTGTCCTCAGGTCACAGGTGTCCTGGCAGCTCCAGACCCAAGACCTGGCCCTCCAGCCACTGGCCCTGCCCCCGGACGAGACCCACTGGGGAGCCAGCTGAGGCCCAGGACGCCTGGGGTCTCGCAGGCCAGGTGGGGACGCCAGGGGAGGGCTGGCACGGTTCACAAAAGCACCCACTGGCGCCCCGTGAGCTGCTGCCCGCCTGGAGAGGCTGGCACACGCAGTGTGGGGAGAGGAACGAGATCCTGCCACCACCACGGGCCACGCACTGACCAGCCCCGGGGAGGCTTGGTCTCGAGGGAATGCGAGGTTACCGACGCCATGGGCGGTGATTCATTGGGGGGCCCTGGGGCCCTGGTGGTGCAGAACCACAGCTCCCCCATCGTCTCAAAGGCAGGCACCAAGGGTGTCCAGGCCGAGCCAGCAGGTGCCATCCCTGCCTGTCAGCCCATGGACAGGGCACCCTGCTCCAGGAGGGGCAGCACCCGCCACTCTGACCCTTCTCCACCCAGACTGGACGTGCATGGGTTTCCCCGTGGCTGTGACACTTCGGTGAGCCGCTAGGACATCCCACCTCGGTGGCGCTCAATTCAGGCCCCTCAGAGAGTTTCCACCCCCTGAAAGGCCGTCGTCAAAGCCCCAGCCCTGCCCGTCTCTGTGGAGGGCGCGGGGTCGTGAGAACTCAGAGGGCGGCAATAAAAATCAGGGCGATGACCTTTCGACCCCAGCGTCTTTGCCCGGCCCAGGCCTGGAGCGCAGCAAGGGGGCTGGGAGGCGGGGTGTGCCCCCACAGCCAGGCCAACCCCTTCCCCAGGCCCCTCGGCCCTGCACCTGCCCGTGGGCCTGCACCCAGAGGAGGGGAAGTGAGGGCACAGAACGAGCACGGCCCCTCATGCCCCGGCCTCCACCTCGGTCCGCTGCCTGCGGCCTTAGTGTCCTGTCCTCCCTGAGGAAGGGGCTCCCGGAAAGCAGGCCGGGCAGCCCCCATCCTGGCATCAGCCTCTGAAGCCAGCACCACAAATGGCAGCACATCCTGGTCCTGCAGCCATGGGTGGGGTACCCTGGGGTCCCCAGGTCCCCAGGGGCCGGGCAAACATGCAGGAGCCCCTCAGGGACAAGGGCTGACCCCTGCCTGGAGGCCTAGGGGCGGTGAGGGCCGAGGGCTCCTGCAGGCGGCAGAGCTCAGCGCAGGGCCCTCGGGCGCAGTTCCAAGTCCCAGACCAGTGTGCAGCTGGGTCCCGCCCTGCAGGAAGGAGGCCGCCCCACACCCCCAGTGCCCCAACAGTCAGGGCAGGTGCCACCACCGGAGCCTTTGGAGGACAGCATGATGGCCAATGCCCGCAGAGGGCGAGGCCCCAGCAATGCTCACACTCCTGTCGGCCGCGGTGTGCAGCACCACGACAGCAAGCTCACACGGCCCAGGCAGGGGCTGGTGGCCCAGGGCGGGCATGTGCGTCTGTCGGAGGTCTGGCCCCAGGCTGGCCCGCTCTGGGCAATCAGGGCTTCCCCACCAGGGCCGGCCACCCCGACTCCAAAGACCCAGAGTAAAGAAAGCGGCCCCGCCCCACCCCCAGCTCCCTTTGGAGTCGGGGCCACCTGAACTTTTCACCCTCGGCACAGACACCGGAGGGGAAGGGCGCAGAGGCGTCTGCTCTGGGTGGCAAGGAGGGCAGCCCAGCACCGTCTGCACTCTGCTCCCCGCCCCCTCCCCAGTGGGGACGGCCTGGTTTACAACCGCCAGATGGCGGCCCGGGCTGCAGGCCTCCTCACCCACTGTGACCGCCTGACCCCTCGTAAATGGGGACAGAGCCCTGGACCTGTGGCCACACCCCTGAGCCCCGGAGGGGCCAGTGCAGGCCAGCAGTCAGTGTCCAGCGCCTCCCAGGCCCACTCACATGAGAAACAGAGACAAAACCCGCGGAGCAGGCACCTGGGCCAACAGGGGTCAGCGGGCCCCCGTGGGCGCATCCAGCCTCCGACCCGCAGGCCCCCGCGGCGAGAGTACTTCCGTGCCCAAGCTCCACCGCGGGAGGGGCTGCACAGGCACCAAGTGCACTGGTTCGCACTGCACCCAGACACAGCTGCGCAGCCCCGTGGGGGAGGAGGGTAGACCACTAGGCTGCTCTGCCACCCACACCCTGACCGGGCAGCAGACTGCACTCTCCTGGCCTGCCCCACGCCACGGCCCTGCTCTCACGTGGGCATCCTGTCTGGGGACAAGCCGTCCAGTGTCACAGCACAGAGCCAGCACCGTGGCACGGACAGGGCCCAGCCAGCTGCCGCTGGAGCCTCCCGGCCACTCCTCGGGACTCATGAGCCCTCATCTGGAGAACTAGTCACAGGCCACAGCACCCAAGGCCTGGGACGAGCACACGTAGACGCACAGAGGCCAAGACTCAACCTGGGCCTGGAGCAGCAGAGGCACCAAGAGCCACCAAGGCACACCCTCCTTAGAGACCTCCCAGTGCTCTGGCCACTGCCCAGCACCCACGTCCCGTGCCCGGCACCACACAGATAAGAGCACGGTGCTGACCTGCGAGGTCCCTGAGACCCCCGTGCCAAGGAGTCTCACGACCACGTAGCCCGGGCCTCGGGCCTGGCTGTGGCCCACGAGAAGCTGCAGACAAAGGTGGTGCTAGAGGTGACGACAGCCCACAGGGGGACGCAGCCACGCCTGCTGCTCTGCCCATCCCAAACAGGGTCCCCAGACAGCCGCCTCCTCACTCAGAAGGGGCCATGCTGTCCAGGGCTCCGGCAAACTGACACAGGCTGCCCCATCTCCACTCAGGCCAGTGCTCCCCAACACGCAGGGGCCCCAGCTGCCAGCTCCGCCTGCACTGGCAGCGCCACCAGCTCCGAGCTGGCGCTATGCAGTTCAGAGTCCAAACAGTCAGAGTCACGGCACTGTTGCTCCTCGTCGACGCCCACTGAACCGAAAAGGCTGTGCTGAGCATGCTCCCGGAGCATATCAACGCAGCCGAGGTTACCCCACGGAGGGGAATGCGCCTGCTCACACCGGCCAGCACAACCTAGCAGTTTCTCCAATGTGGCCGCGGGGCTGGATGTGCTCACCCTCCTTCCTGAGGCCACTTGAAGCCAGGGGTTGTTTCCATGCCGTGTGCACCATGTTCGAGCCCAGAGCATGGAGCCTCCGCGAGCACAGGAGCCTCCTCTCTACAGCTGCCAGTGCCGAGCACACATGCCACCAGCCTCTGCACAGTGTCTCTCTCGTTCGCCAGAGTCACCAGTGAAGGGAGTGCCAGTCAGAGGAGCAGGGAGTCCGCACTGCGTGGGGCCACTGGCAGCCAAGGTGCAGTCACAGGGCCCCAGCCCCGCCAGGGACAGCCAGGCCCAGAGAAGGTGAAGGGGACCAGCACCCTTGGAGCCCTGACACCAGGCGTCCAAGGACGCTGACCCATGACGGAGGCCACCACAGGGGCCAAAACAGAGGGGAGGGGCTGGCGTCCAGGGAGATGAGGCAGCCTGGGGCTGCAGGCCGAGCAGCAGAGAGGAGCGCCAGGCCTGGGGCGTGCAGGTCGGCCACTGCGTGAGAGGGACCTGCTCGAGGCCAGAAAAGCCCTCGAGAGGAGCAGACGGAGAGGCCTGGGCACAGCCCCAGCCACACCGGCAGGCAGAAGACCCCCTCAAGCGTGGGCTGCGGGCTCCTGGGGAGGGCAATGCCACAGAGAAATGGGGAAACGAGCCCCAGGAGGGGCGCTGCTCCAGATCCCCTGGAATCACAAGAGCGAAACCCGAGGGGACCCACTGTCCCCGGCAGATCCATGGCGCCCAGGACAGAGCCCAGGAGTGTTCACAGGGACATGGGGACCTCCGTGCCCGTGTAGGTGAACTCCAAAATGTCAGCGGCCGCAGGAGCGAGGGCCAGGAACCAGACGGAGAAGCAGCAGTCCCCTGACACGCACCACAGCTGTGACATGGGACTCCGCAGAGGCCACAGGGACTGGCGCAAGAGCCACACTCCACACACTCCGGGGGTCCAACAGAGGCACACAAGACCCCACAGAGCTGCGCCTGGCTCGCGGGGACAAGAACCAGAGCAGAGACAAAACCGCGCCGGACACACGATGGGCGGGCGGGCACCAGCAGCCGCCACACAGGAGTAAGAGGAGCCCAGAGGACCGAGAGGGGCCATGGAACCGCTGCTCAAACAGCCTGAATGTGTGGGCAGAGGAGGGGCAGCAGGAGGTGGGCGGAGCCCCGACAACTCAGCAAAGTCACAGTCCGCACACACTCACTCTATCTCACTCTAAAGAATACCGCCTTGAAGTCTGTCGCCATGGAGACACTGGAAGCCAAGGACACTGCACGAGCCCCGAAGACGTCCCAGGCAGAGCAGCCGGAGGAACACACAGCCAGCCCGGACTCCTAGACCCACTGCAGACGTCTTCCTGGAAGGCGGGGTGTCAGAGCCACTCAGACACACAGAGCCCCCCACCCAGCAGGCTCACACTGTTAGGGGCCTCAGGGACCCTCAGGCAGACCGAGCCGCCTGCCTACGACGCAGAGGAACAGGCCAGACCATGAGGGCCAGAACTGCAGCACGTCTTCCCTCCTCATCTGACTGACGGGTGGGGACTCCGCAGTGACGTCCCGTGCGGACGGCTGGACAGGGCGGGCGGGCGGCACACAGGCGGGCCCCCAACGCCCAGGCAGACCACTGGGACAAAGGGGGCGCGTGTAGCAGGGCAGGCAGCAGGGAGACACGAGGACACCATGGGAACTGTCTGGGCGACCCAGAGAACGCAGAAGCCGCCGAAAAGGGAACGAATTTGAAGCAGGCCAGAGAGGGGAAAGACCCCAACCTGATCTCAACGATCACGGAGGCGCTCACAGCGGTGACGCCCACCTGCAGGGCAGGGACAGCCAGCCTGGGCGAGAGGATGCAAGGCCACGGGAAACCCACCTCCCACGCAACGGCACTGACAGGGGCGTGAGAAGACGCACAGAGAATGCACACGCTCACGGGGCTGGGAGCGGCTGCAGCAGCCACGTCGGTGCCAGACACAGGGCGTCTCAGAGCAGGGGCGGGCCCCGAGGACACAGGAGACTCCAGGGTCAATGAAGGGGTTCAGGAATGACCGTGAAAAGCCACCCACAAACCGTAACCACTGCTGTCCCCACGAACAGAGCCACAGAGTAGGGGCAGCAGAGATGGATGTGGCCGCACGGAGCCCAGCCTGCACTACGACAGGAGATGTCAGCTGCAAGTGGAGCCGGGAAACCAGTGACGGCATGGATCTGAACGCCAGCACCAACACCGGCTCCGGCGCCCGAGCACGCCGCCCAGCAGCCCTGCGCGACCACGGGGACCCTCCCCGAGACCAAGCGCGCTGTGCGCAGGGGCATGTGCCCCGGCCGCCTTGCGGTGCCTGGGAGCACAGCTGACCCCTGGGCAATGTGGGGGGGCGGGGCGCAGCCCCCGCAGCTCAGAAAATCCGTGTGTGACTCCGGACTCCTCCCAGACTGAGCTACTAGCAGCCTGCTGTGGCGGGGCAGCCTATGGCCGATGTCACAGCCGGTGAACGCACACTGTGGGTGTCGCCTGTGTCACACACACGCTCTCACAGCCACATCAGCCAGAGAAGAGACGGCATCACTAAGAAAACCGTTTGGAGCCCTGGCTGGTGTGGCTCAGTGGACTGAGTGACGGCTTGCGAACCAAAGGATCACAGGTTTGAATCCCAGTCAGGGCACATGCCTGGGTTGCAGGCCAGGTCCCCAGTGGGGCATGTGAAAGGGGACCACACATTGATGTTTCTCTACCTCTTTTTCTCTCTCTCTTCTCCTCTCTCTAAGAGTAAATAAATAAAACCTTTAAGAAAAAAAAACTGCGCAGAAGAGAAAACACATTCACAGCACTGACATGCAACAGCTGTGCGGATGTGGCCACACGCTGCACACCTGCGCCCCACCCACAGCATGCTGACCGGGACGGAGACAGGGACACCGTGTCAGTGCCCGCGGGCGCCCCTGAACTGCGCTTGCAGAAAACGGCACGTTTGCGTTAACAGAACGGAACGGTCTCCAGTAATCGACTCGGCTTCCAACTCAGGACGCCAGAAAGAGGAGGTCCGACCTGCAGGAGCAGAGTAGAGGAAAACACAAAGGTCAGAACACAAACCTGTGAAGCAGGAAACGGGAGAGTAACAGAAAACGAGTCGGAGAGCCAAAGCCGGTGCTTTGGGGGACCCGCAAAGCTGGTGAGCCCCCCCAGACTGAACTGAGCAGGGACCAAAGACACCCCCCCGCAGGCGTGTCTGCCTCGGCCTCGCGCTGGTGCCCCGACCCGAGCGGCCCTGTGTAATTCCAGCAGCTCCCACCGGAGACCCCCGGCCCAAACGGGCACCCACCCTGAGCGCCCCCAAGTTCGAGGACAAGAAGCACGCCTGTAGGGAACGTGAGAGAACAGAGCGCTCCTCCAGCCGCCCCATGAACCGAACATCGCTGTGACGTCGAGACCAAAGACCTTACCAGAACAAAACACAAAATGGGGCAAACACCCCATCCAGAAAACCAAGATCCCTCACAAGTTCTGATGCAAAAACAACAAAGTTTTAGCAAATCCGATTCAGAAACACTCCAACAGGCTAGCACACCACACGCCACAGCCAGGCCAGCAGGGGAGAACCCCGGGAACGAGAGAGGTTCCAAGTCGGCCAACACCGCCCGGCCCTGCTCCCTACCGGGCCCCAGGACCGGGACCGGGGCTTCTCAGCCCAGCAGCCACGCACCGCCGACCCGGCACTCGGCGGCCTCCCCAGCACTTGGCAGCCTCCCCAGCCCCGTGCGGCACAGAGCCCATGGCCCGCACTCAGGTAATGTGGACCCCAGGTGTCCTGCCGGCACAGGAAGTGGCAGAACTGTCCTCCCTCCCAGATGGCGGTGTCACCGGTGTCCAAAACCTGACCCTGTCAACAAAAAAGCCACCAGAACTGATGCGTGAGTCACAGGTTGCAGGAGGCAAGATCAGCACACAAACCCAACGGTGCCAGCCCCTTCCAATCGGGGCTGAAAACTTCAGAGCTGTAGTACATGGGGTAACAGCAAAAGGAAAGAGAGAAAAACCTGTTTTGAAGCCCCACTGACCAGTGTAGCTCAGTGGGCTGGGCACTGTTCCGCAAACTGGAACGTCTCAGGTTCGATCCCCAGGCCAGGCACACACCCCACACCGGGCTGGGGCCCAAGCCCCCCACGTCCCCCAGGCCCCCGACTGGTGTTCCTCGCTCATACCGACATTCCTCTCCTGCTCTTTCTCCTCCCTTCACCTCTCTCTAGAAAACAAACAGAATCTTTTCTAATGAACGGTAGGTCGGCAAATTTGACAAAAGGCATCAGAGACCTGGGCACTGGAGACACAACGATGCTGCTGACGTTAAACCCACGAAGCAGGCGGGGGGCTGTGTGGGCAAGCCTGGGGACCCGGGGGTGGGGGCCGGGCTGTAGCAGTCGCAGGCTTTTCGCTGGTGGAAGGTCTTGCCTCTGATCTGTAAAGAACTCAACACCTGCAGAGCGCAGTCAAGCCAGGAATACCTGTGCCTTAATCACAGGCTGGGAAACTCGGCGTTGCTGAGACCAGTTCTTCCCCAACGAATCTATAAATCCAATTCAGTTCCAATCGAAACTTTGGCAAGGTTTTCCCCCAGGAATTGACGAACTGACTCTAAACACGCGGAGACGCAGAGCCCCCAGAGCAGCCAGAGTGGCGGCGAAGAACAGGGCTGGAGAGCGAGCACCGCCCACTGTCGACCGCGGAACAGCGAGGCGCTGGCCGCGGAGACAGCAGACCGGCCACACGCACGCAGAGTCGGAGACAAACCCACACACCTCCGGACAGCCGGCCTCCGACCACAGGGCAACGGCAAGCCAGCCCACCAGGAACTGCTCCGGCAACAGCACCAAGTGCCGTGGAACCACAGCCAGCACATGGCACGTGGGCCGGGCGCACACCGTAACTCCAGCTGGACCGAGGGCCTGAGGGCAAGCCCGACCTCGACAGCATTTCCAGGAGATAACCCCACAACCTCGGGCCAGCCAAGGATTTCTCAGTTGCAACACCGGAGCCCAACACCGAAGAATAAACTGGTGAACTGGGGTTGATCGGAATGTTAACATCCTGCATCAAAAGCTGCTATTAAGGGAAAAAAAAAAAAGCCACAGACAAGGAGACAGTTTCAGCAAAATACAAACACGAAGAGGAACTTGCGTCCAGAACACGAAGAGCTCTCAGCAGCCGACAGCAAGACAGCAGGGGCAGAGCTCTGGGCAGACGCTGCCCCGAAGGCGGCGACAGCGACGCAGCAGCACACCGGAGGACGGCCACCGCAAGCGTCACCCAGGAGGTACCGTGGAGCCCACAGGGGGTGGGGGGGAGGGACCAGAGCCGAGAGATGGCCTGCGCCATGTGCGGCAAGCATGTGAGGCCTGGGACCCGCGCACTGTGGGTGGGGCAGCACCGGCGTGTGCGCCGTGGAGGATGCCACGGCCTTTCTGAAAAGCCAGGCGTGCACGTAGACACACAGCCCGGCCACTCACAGCCAGGTCCCCATCCGAGGGAAAGGCTTGTGTGCCCGCCCCACAGAGCCTCATCCACGAGTGTGCACAACGGCTCCTCGTGACATCCGAGGCCCGTGGGCGACGCCGGTCACTCAGTGGATGAACTGGAATCACTCCGAAACACGAAACCATGCAGCTTCGTACAACGGCACACCACCCAGCAGTTAAAAAGAAAAGGGGACGGACACACACAGCCATGGAGAGCACGTCGGAACAGTCATGCTGCGTGCGAGAGACCAGGCCGCAGCCAGAGCTGTTCACTTGGAGCTCCAGCAAAGCCACGCAAGCCAGTGATGGGAATCCAACCAGTGGCCTGCGGGGCGATCACCGGGGACACCTGTGGGTGCTAGACAGGTTCCTTGTCTCAACTCTAATGAGTGTTTCACACAGGGAGATGTTTGTCGAAGTCGCCAGCCAGCACATGTGACATGCAGCAGCTTATTACAGCCGCCGTGCGTCCACCAGCTGCGCCGAGTGACCACAGAGCAACGATCTGGGGTTCGTCTGCGCTGTGGCCTTAAACAACGTCCATGGCTCGGTGACAGACGTCAGGGCACAGCACAAGGCCACCGTCTCTCCTCTGGTGGATCCCAAACACATTCTCTCCCTTCCCAGAGAGACACACAGAACATAGCAGCATGTGCTGAGGTCCTGCCTTCTCCGCAGTGGGGGCCACACGCTCTTCCTGCGAAGGCCAGAGAGCAGGCGTTTCTGGCTCCATGGGCCTGGCGTGAAGGCCTCTGCCGGCAAGGAGAACCGGCAGGGGGCCGCAAGCCAATCTCCGGGACTGACACAAGCAGGTGGGGGCTGGCCCTGGCCCAGCACTGGAGGCCGGAGCGGCGGCAGCACCACCTGCGAAATTACTAGAAATGCAAGTTCTCGGGCCCACCTCAGGCCTAGGAACCCGTGACTCTGGAGATGGGGCCCAAAAGTTCACTGTTTCAGCATTTCTGAAGCTCAAGTTTAAGAGCCACGGGTCTAGAAAATCCAGCACGAGCGGCGGACCGACCCAGAGCCAGGAATGAGGAGCGTTTCACCAGAGGCTGTGGTCCGCACACCCGGTAGGCGGCCCTGGCCTTTGACGGTCTGGGGTCGAGTCCATCTGCAGAGGGTTCTCGTGGGAAGACAGGCACGAGGAGGAGGAAGGAAAACGAGGCCCCTCCCGGCTCACGGGCTAGCTCAGGGCTTCGGGGCACCATGCCCCCTGACCAACGGCTGGCAGCCCCTCCCGAGGCCAACTCCACCCGCTGCGGCTCCCCTCCCCGCCCCTTCCTCCTCGCCGCAGACTGTGGTGCTCACTCATTCCTCGGGGATCATTAAGCCTTCGAACAAGGGGCCTGAGTCACTCCTCCAAACAGCCACCAAGACCAACACCACACTCTGGTACACACACTACATGTGAGGACCTTCGAGGGCGGCGACTCCCGCATGCTCACACACACACACTTGCACACGTGTGAGGTAAGACACTCCGAGGAAACAAATCCCGTTTATCAGAGGAACCCGTCTGTCATGGTCACGAGTCACTGGTGTGGCCGTGGTGTCTCTTTTAAAGCAGCTCCTCGGGCCCTCCCTCCTTGAGCATTAACAACGCGCTGAACCCTCTGTGAACCCACGGGGCGCACCAGGAGGACTTTGTCATGAAACGCATCTCGAGGCGGAGAGCAGAAGCACTTCGACCCCTTCTGCTCCCGAGAGTTGCCTAGACCCCTGCTCTGCCTCCAGCAGGGGCCACAGGCCGTGAGCACACTCGCGGGGACGCCCAGGAGGCAGAGGAGAGGTTTCGGGGGAGCAGGTCTGCATGCGGGGTGGAGAGCTGGACTCTCAGGCCACAGTCCAAACAAACCCCAGACCTTCAGGGGAACCACAAGACAGGACGACCAAAGAGATGTTGCCACGGCCCTGGCGCCTTCGCAGCATGGCGGACGCAGAAGCTGAAGGACATGGGCAGACGGGCGGGTTCCGTGCCGAAGCTCAGGAGGCCGCACCAGGCGGCCCTCAGAGAGAGGAGGACCAGGGCGGGCAGCAGCCCAGACGTCCAGAGGACCATGCCGCCAGGAGGCCCTCCAGAGGGAAGAACTAGAACACCCCAGCAGGCCTCCACTGGGGGCAGGAGCCTGGTGGGGACCAGGGCGCTCAGGCTCCCAGCACGGGACCTGAGGGCCCTCCATCTGCCCCCGTGCGCTGACCTGGGCGAGGAGGGCACTGTATGGGGCCCAGAACACCAGACCGGGACCACCTGGAGGGCACAGGGCCTAGAGGAAGTGCGGTTGGAACTGGGGACCCGAAGGGCACAGACAGGAAGTGCGGTCGGAACTGCAGGGTGGCGGCTCCTCAGCAAAGCAGGCGGCCGTGAGGTCGGCGCACACAGGCCAGCCCAGGGTAACCCCCCTCCCAGGCACGAAGGGTGGGTCTGTCACAACCTGGACGCAGCCAGGGAGCAGGCCTGGGCAGGCAGCAGGCGCAGCCCCACACAACCGCAGAGCAGGCCACGCAGAACCGTGGGGCCAGCACAAGCACCACAAGCCACGGGAGCCCCCGCCGGCCCGCGGCCAGCAGGAGCACCGGACAGCACACCTGGTCCACAAGCCAGCCCTCCACCCACAGCCCTTGGCCGCAGGCACCCTAAGCGACAACGGAAGCTGAAAGAGCACCCGCATCGCAACCCGAGCAAGATCAGACCCTCAAGTCCACAAAGGCCGCCTCAGCTGGCCTGAGCGGGAGGGTGCTGGTCTCCCCTCCCACAGCACGACGGTGGGGCTTCACCGGGGAGGCGCAGGCCCAGGGCCGCTTGCCCCACCCCAGGGAGCCAGCGTCTGGAGGAAGAAGAGCCGCCACTACTATGCGGCCCGGGACATCCCAGTCCCACCCACAAACCCCGAGAGTCACAGCCACCCAGTCCCTTGGATGGACTGGGGGGGCACCAGGAGCAAGGAGAAGACCCCTGAGCTCCCAGCCAGGCCCTTAAGCCCGGCCCCCGGCGGCGCAGCGGTGGCCCGCAGTGCACAAGCGCAGCCCTACAGCAGGGGGCGTCTCCTCCGTGTCTGGACTGCGCACTGAGGAAGGTGGAGCCAGTGACACACACACGGGGTCTGGGGCCCCGCATATGACTCCCGGGCCCCCAAGTGTCACCGCAGCGCCGCTCAGAGGTGGCCCTGGCGGGCAAGGACCCCCCCCCGAGCATCTCCCCACACGGGAGGAGACGCACAGGGAGGGGACGGCGTGCAGGTGGGACGGGGCAACCGGGGCCAGCCCCTGCCATCAGCACCAACTCGGGACAACGCTGTCCCCAGGCTCACAGTCCACCAGGGCCTCACCTCAGGGCCGACCTGGGGGACCCGTGCGCCCCTGGGAACACCGGCCACGCTCCAAGCAGGCGCATCCAGCTAGGCTACAGCCTCTCTCTACAGTGAACATTCTAGAAGCTTCAGGATTTACAGGCAACCCCTGCGTGCATCAAAATGGCTCAGAGTGCTGTCCCCCAGACGCACCCAGAGGCCACTGATGAGCGTGCCGGAACACTTGAAACAGCGGGCACTGCATGCACTCGGGCAACTCCAGGCCTGCGGAGTCCACTGGACACTCGGGGGGCCGCATGGCTGCCACACCTCCCTCACCACCACTGGGGTCTCCCGGCTGCCTGGACAGGCGGCTGGTCTCCGTGCCTCTGGGAGGGTCCTTCCCTGGCTGACAACAGGGGGAGGGTGAGTGCCAAGGACTGTGCCCCTCCCCGGGAGGGGGGCAAGGCCACGCCAACAAGGCTGTGCCCGTGGGCCCCCGGGACAGCTTCTAGGGAGAGCACAGCCCCGGAGCCGAGGGTAGGGCCACTGGAGCCAAGGGCAGGGCCACCGGAGCCGAGGTCAGGGCGGGCCATGGCGTGTAAGCACAAGGTGCTGGAAAGGGCAAGCCTCCTCCTCCACCAGCAGGTGCTCTGCACACGACATCCACGCTGATCCACCCACACAGGGGCCTCCAGCACCGTGTGGACCCTCCCTGGACAGCCCGGGGCAGCTGTTCCAGTGGGGCAAGCCCCAGGAGCGGGCCCGGAGGGGACAGATTTGGGGAGCCAGGAGGCCATCAGTGTCCAAGGGTCCTGGCAGCCACACTGAGTGCACAGGTGGCATCTGAAGGGGGCCGAACGGCAGACCCCATCCCAGCCGGTGTGGCCCAGTGGGCTGGGCGCGGTCCTACGAAACAGGTTACCAGCTCGATTCCTGGTCAGGGCACATGCCTGGGTCACAGGTTGGGTCCCCAACTGGGGACATGCAAGAGGCAAGCCGACCGACACTTCTCTCCCTCTCTCCTTCTCTACCCCTCTCTCCCTCTCCTCCCTCTCTCTAAAGCAAACACACAAAACCTCCGATAAAAAGATGAAGATGAACGCACACCTGCTGGGACGAGGCCCGCGGGTGGGAGGACTGGAGGCCTCTGCACGTTGTGCGCCCCTCGCCGCCGGCGCGGCTGCAGGCCACTGAGGCACCGGTCTTCTGCCGAGCATTGGAAGCACTCTGAGGTCGGCCAAGACCAGAGCTGGCAGTAGGTGCAGAGCATCGTGATCCTCACGGACTCCGCCTGGTGCCAGGTAAGGTCCAGGCATGGGCCACTCCCTGGGGGCTGCGTGCGCCCAGCACAGTCCCCGGGAGCGGGGGCAGTGTCCTGGCTGCCACAGGGCGCCTGCCGGGAGCCTGCCCAGCCCTGCAGGCCCCAAGAGAGGGAGGCCGTGCCAAGGGCACACCAGCACCCTGGAGCAGCGACCCCTGCCCTGCAGACAGGCTCCTCCCTCTGGCTGAGGCTGCGTCCCATGTGGCGTGCAGTCAGAGCGCAGCCCCGATGGACACCCCACGGGGGAGGCCTCCAAGCAGTAGCTGGAGGAACCCACATCCAGGAGGGGGCGGCTCGGTGTCTGGGAACGACCTGGACGAGGAACCCGACGTTCACGTGCAGGAGGTGTGTCCACGACCAGGGCCGGCAAACCGGTCCATCTGAGCCTCGCTGGTGACCCGGCTCCCTCTTGGTGACCACTTCCAGAAGGATGGGTCTCGCACGCTGCCCTGAGGTGGGGGGCTCCTCCAGGAAGGGAGATCAGGAGCAACTGAGTCCCAGCAGGCAGCCCAGACGGGGACAATGCAGGCCCCCCAACGATGACAAGAATGGACTGGAGCCTGTGTGGGGCAGGGCTGGGAAACTGCCAGGAGAACACGGGACAGTGGGGCGGGAGGGGCAGCGGGGGGACACATGCCAACGCGTCTAATGGGGTCAGGCAGGACCGCCAGGGGCGCTGAACCCACAGAAGCTTGCTAGGATGGGGCGCGGGCCAAGTCTAAAGTCTCCTGGGGGTTACTCATTAGCCAGGGAGGGAAGAGGCAGACCCACCTGCGAGCCACATCAAAGCCAGCGGCCCTGAGGGGAGGTGACGCCCGGCCTGGCGTGCCGGACAGGACTGGGGTGCGCCACCTCTGCCTCCCCACCTGACTGGAGGCCCCATCCACAGGGCAGCCCCGCCTCCCGGTGCACTGGCATGGGGAAGGACTGACGGCAGGGAGGGGCCCCTGAGAGGCGTGCCCTGCTGGGGCCCAGGCAGGGACAAACAGCTGTGAGACAAAGACCAGGCGGGACAGCAGCAGGGGGCAGGCTGTGGAGGCCCCGGGGGGTCCCACACAGCAGCCACTCAGGGGACATCTCTTTCAGGGCACAACTGCCACCAGAGTGGGCCCGCCCCACAGCGTGGACACCAGGAACACACGAGAACAAGCAAGAACACATGCTGAAAATGCACGCCAGGGGTGGGGCTGGGCCTGGGTGTCCAGGGGACTGCGCGGGCCCGCCGGGCCCAAGCCCAGTGCAGCCGCTCTGCAGAGCCGGCAGCCAGGGGCCCGGAGGGAACAGCGCGACCCCATCTCTGTAACTCCTGACTCCCACACTGCTAACAAGCCCCGAGCATTAGCACAGACCTCTTAGACTCTCCAGCACGAGGACGTGGGACCCCAGGGCGCCTGTGGACCGTAGGCTGTGGAGCCCCACGCTGGCGGCGAGTGACACTGGGGAGGCCACGCCCATGAGCCTGTGGCACTAGCCCTCCGCTCCCCAGACTCCCAGCCACACCCAGACCATGGACGGGAGCCCAAGCCTCTGAGTCAGGTTCCCTGTGCACAGCTATTTTCTGAAAAGCCTCGCTTTCCCAGGTAAGAGCTGCCCCGGGCTCGGCTCACCATCGTCCAGGCCAGGCTGCAGGCAAGCGGCCCGCCACTGCTGGCCCCACCATGAGACCACTGCTGCAGACTCACCCAGAGCTGTCTCACGAGACCGCATCCTACCAGCCTCGCTGGGAAATAGGACGAAGGCTTCCCGTCCAGCCGTGGCGTCACCTGAAGGTCAACGCCTGGCAGAGAAGTGACAGGCTAAGCCTGTCGAGACCACTGAGTCCGGCACAGCTGTCCACACCACCCTCCCACCCACGGTCTGCCCTCCCGCACATGGTCCAGGAGCTGTGACGTCGCCAGTCTACTGCTGACTGCTAGCTGCCCCCGAACCACAGACAGGACCGCACCCGGAGGCACCGTCACATGCCCCACTGCAGACCCGCCAGAGAAGTCAGTCGAGACCTCAGGGGGGCACCTGTCCAGCTACTGATGCGCCAGCAGCTGGCGCACCCCTTGCGTTCCACTCATAGCACCTGCCCGTCCAACTGGCCTGGCAGACTGTGGGGGAGCCACCGCCCCCACCCTGTGTGCCCACCTGGGCCCTGGCAGGCTCCCATTGGAGGACCCGGCTTCATCAGGGCAGGGGCAGGGCGGCTGGGAGCTGCAGCCCCGGTGTGGGTGCACACCAGCCACCCACTTCCACAGACAGGGACCCACCCCCGGAACCTCTGGGCAGTGCTGCCTCTCTTGAACTTTTCAAACTTCTCCTCGGCCAGAAGTGCCGGAGTTACACCATCTCCCGCTTGCACAGAGAAGATGGGGAAGGAAGGAGGAGGTCAAAATCAGAGCTGCCGACAGTGATTTTTGCTGCGCTTGCAGCCGTGAGACCCGCCCAGCCCTCCTCACCCCAGACACGGAGAGCCCCTCCCGCCCCTTCCTGTGCACTCAGAGCAGAGGGGTCACCCCACCCAGCAGGTGGGGCCCCCAGTAGTTTTGCAAAACAAAAATCGAGGCTCCTCCTTTCAGGAGTCCCTGGAGTGGGCGGGGTGCTGCCCTCCTCCCCAAGCCCCTCATTAACATTCAACAGCCAAGACAAAGCAGGACAAAAGCTCGGGGCTCGCCCAGCCTGGAGTTCGCCCTCCCAGGTCCCAGCCTGCACAGATGCAGGAGGCCAAGACGGGGCGTTTGGAAACCAAGTAACGGAAATGGCGGCTGTGGCTGAGTCATCAGCTCAACCGGTGCAGCCATGGAGTGGCCAGGGTAGCGCGGGCCACGCCTGTCCTGGCCTTGACGGCGGCCTGCCAGCCAGGCCCCAGCCCCCAGAGGCTGCGAGGCCCCAGGCCAGGGTGAGGGTCACGGCTTCCCCTCGAGCCTGAGGACCGCAGGAACGCCTACCAGCCTGCCTCCCCACGAAGGGTGGAGCTCCAGAGCAAGCAGCCCTCCAGGGGTACCAGCATTGGCCAGGCCACCCGTCTCCACGGCTCCTGGGACCGACCGAGCCAAACCAGAGAAAACCGGGGTCCACAGCAGCCCGGCCCTGGGAGCCCCCATGAGGCCGCGAGCAGTGGCTTCCAGAGGCTGAGCAGGGCGGGAAGTGGCGGGCGGGCCCAGCACCTGCTCCCGGAGCTCCCAGCTCTCCTGGAGCCCAGGGGAGCTGGGGCTGCAGCCAGCCCCAACACCTGCTGCCCTCCACAAGAGCCAAGGTCCAGCTGCCCCAAGACAGGGGGGGGTCTCCTCACTCTGGGCCCAACACTCTCGGTGCCAAGATTAAAAGGGGTGCAGCCTCCATGTGATGACAGGCACCTCTTTTAGTGAGTCCGCCCTTCTGTTGATCTTTTTAGAGACCCTCCGGGAACCAGGGGGACGGAGACTCGAGGAGAGCAAGTGCACAAGGGCTCCCAGGAACCCCTGGAACCAGAGCCCTCCTGCCCCATCGCCCCCAGGCCGAGGCCCACATGCGTGCTCCACAGCTCCCACACGGGCCTCCCGGGAGGCTAAGGTCAACCTGCTGCCCTGCTCCCCCGTGGGACCCCAGGTCAGCAGCTGCCCTTTGCCCCCCGCCCCAGCAGGCTGCCACCACCGCTAGCAGACAGGCGCGGCGCAGCGTCTCCTCCTGGGAAGATGGGCCTCCAGCCCGGACGCCCTGCGGCAGGAGTTCTGGCAGGACACAGACGACTGGACATGGACGCCACGCGGCAGAAGCAATGTCAGCCGGCCCCTGGCATGTGACAGGGCTGACACCCACGACACACAGAACTCGTGCAGCCCAGCTCCAAGATGGCGAAAGACACGCCCAGACACGTCTCCCAAAGAGACACACGCGTGGCCAGTGCGCACAGGATGACACGCACATGCAGAAGTGTCACGGATCGAGAGGGAGGCACAGCGCAGGCCACAGTGAGGCGCTGCCTCACACCTGCGGGGGCAGCCCCGCTGGGGGGCCGCCCTGGCCCGAGGCTCAGCTGCTGGGATGGGCAACTTGCTGGGCCAGGGTAGTGGGTTCGAGCCCCTGTCCCGGCCCGTGCGCAAGTCGACTGCAAACTAAAACAACTACTGGACGTCCCCCTCTCCCCCTTCCTCCGTTCAAAACCAATGAAACAACTTCTAAACGTGCAGCACGGTTTCTGCTGTCGTTCAGTGGCAGTTGTCCCATTTTCCAGCACCCTTCCCCCACCCCACGGCCCCCACCCCCCACGTTCGTTCCGTCCTCCCCAACACTGCCCTTGCCCCGAGTCCTCCGCACGTTCCCTGACGCACCCCTTCCCCCGTTCTCCCGTTCATCCCCTCTGGTCACGGTCAGTTTGTCCTTTATTTCCATGCCTCTGGTTCTGCTTTTCTTGCTTGTTTGGTGGATCAGGTCCCACTTATAGGCGAGATGACACAACATTCGTGTCTCACCGCCTGGCTCATCTCACGCAGCGCAACGCTCTCCAGGTCCACCCCCGCCGGTGCGGAGGGCAGGAGTGCGTTCTTTCCACTGCGTGGCGGGCCGCTGCGTGGATGTGCCGAAGTCTGGCGCCCGCCCACTTACCGACAGGCGCAGAGGCTGCTCCGGCACTCGGTCACCATAAACGACGCCACAAAGGTTGGGATGCACAAATTCTTCTGAATCAGTGGTTCAGGGATAAGAAAGGTGTTTTTGAAAAAACAGGTATCAGCTAGACGTGGAGAAATCAGAACCCGAGCAGGGCTGGTGGCGCTGTACACGGAGCAGACGCGGCAAGAACAGTGTGGTGGCTCCTCGGAGCGTCAGAGAGAGTCCCCTGCAACCTGCAGCTTCACTGCCAGGTGCCCTCCACGTCCACAGCAGCTCTGCTCACGACAGCCTGACATGGAGACAACCCATGGGTGGATGGGTGGACACACAGAACATCTCCAAAATGTCTCCCTCCCCACACACACACAGGGAACATCGCTCAGCCTCAGAAGGAAGCAAGCTCTGACACGTGCTACAACGTGGACGGACCCGGAGGGCGTCACGCTGTGTGACACGCACCAGACACAGAAGGACAGAGACTACGTGACTCCACTCTCAGGGGGTCCCTGGAGGACTCAGGCCCAGAGCAGAAGGCGGAGCAGGGGCTGGGGTGGAGGGGAAGCGTGTCATGGGGACAGAGGTGCTGTCTGGGAGGACGGAAGGTTCTGGGGGGGGGGGGTTGGCGGCTGCACGGCCAGGGGAGTGTGCTTTCTGTGCGACAACAGCCTGAGGTCATGAGGAGGCAGAAAAGCCAGCGGGCTCTCAGCAGTCCCCCTGCGTGCAAACCAGACTGGCGTTTGGAGAAAACACTGGCAAGGCATGAGACCGAGACAGTTTGGAAGGGCCCCCGCCCCCAGGGAGTGGAGTCCGAGGAGAGAACGACAGGAAGTATGTGCTCGGTGCCACGCCCCGAGGGCCCTTCCCAGACCACCCTCTTGTCACTCGAGTCATTGTCACCCAGCATCACCACCCCACTGCACCTCGTCTCAAAAGCGCCCAGAGCTTCCAGCACAAAACCAGTCACACGCGTGATCTAAGGTGCAGAAGAAACACGCACTCATGTGACACACACTCCTACACACCACATGTGTAAATCTGTACGACAAGAGGGTCCCAGGCTGACCCACTCACCCTCCCACGAGAAAGCCCTCACCCCTAACATCACAGGTGTGGGGGGCGACACCCGCCACGCCGAGCCACCACAGGTCGCAGGGGGACGGCCAGCCGGTGCCACCACTTCTGAACCAGTCTGGCATGACCCGCCCTCTCCCTCTGGTGCCCCAGACACAGGCGCACATGTGTGCCCAGACCAAAATGGGGCCAGGGCAGGAGGTTGGCACCCTGGAGCCCCGGGAAGAGCCAAGACGACGAACATGGCAGACAGGGCCCTGACGTGCGCCGGGGGGCAGGGCCAGACGCAAGGGGCGCCTCCAGGAGGGGCCCTGAGGGACGCAGCTCAAGAGCAGGCATGGTGGGTGGCGGTCTGCGCTGTCACACGTTACCGCCGCGCTAGGAGTCTGGGAAGCGTCACTTGTAATGACAAAAAAACAAGTGCCCTAAACGTTAAATAAACTCCAGGCCCTTGGCACCATGGAAGGCTCAACGGTGCTATGCGCTAGACACGTGTGCACACAGGCATGCACACACAAACACACATGTGCACAGGCAGGCAGGCATATGCCAAAGGCCCCAGGCCCCGAACGCAGGCCCGGGGCCCTGAGGAACCCCGCTGGTTTTGCTGGGCATGCTGGTGGCACAGCGTCTGTGGTGTCCCACAATTCCCTGCATTAGGCAGATGCCGAAACACTTGGACGTGAAGTGGGGCAATGGCCGGCATCTGCTTTGGAAAACCCCAGCCCCCTCGCCAAACGAGAGGGGGGCGTCAACGGAGAGGAAATGAGTGGGCACCGCCACTTTGGGCCGTTAGCAAGGCTCTGCCAGGGGCAAGTTCACGGGCTCCTCCCAACAATGCTGCTGTGCACCCACCGGCTGTCAGGTCGGCCCGGCCATCAGGGGCAGGCACAGGGGACTCAGGCGGCCGGTGCTGCTATACAGGGACAGCGGCCCGTCAGCGACCCCCTCGGAGGCCTGGCGCCCACCACCCCTGCCGAGCGGGACCCTGTGGGGCCCCCGGCCTGCTGGTCAGCTGCTATCCTCAGCCTGCAGGACTCACAGAGGGAAGGGGGGGCTCTGTCACACAGACCCCGCACTTCAAGGGTGGATGTTCAGGAGGGAACGCAGACCAGCTGCTAGCACGGGTGGCACTGGCTCCGGCACACAGCTACCCCAGGGCGCTGAGGCCCACAGAGGCCCCACGGCCTGAGACCGCCCCGATGGCGGGGGCACACGCTGCCCACCCCTGCTCCCCAGTCCAACGGGAAGAGAAGTACGTGCCCACCCGCTCCAGAGCCACTCGCCGGCACTGTGTCCACTTGCTCTAGTCATGGGGGGCGGCCAGGGAGGTGTCCTCCACATGGACGAGAAGGAAGGAATGCAGAGGTTTGAAAGCCCCGGTGCCTACAGCAGGGACCCAGGGTCCCAGACCACAGGACGAGGGCCCCTCGCCACACAGCTGCCCTTGGGCTGGGCTCCAGGGCCACCGCTCCCCTACGGTCGCACAGGTCAAGACACCCCCCACCCTCCAGTGCAGGCCGTCCTGGCACACCTGCCAGCCTGGCCACTGCCATGGCTGCCGCCCCCAGGGGGATAGCCCCCACCTGGCTGGGCAGAGCTGCCCTCCCCGAGCCCAGGGCCACACCAGCCGCACGCTGGGAAACGAAGGGCCCGCCTCGCTGCCCGCCAGAGGCAGCCTGCAGCTCGCCTTGTCCGCACAGCTGAGAGGCCGCTACACATCGAGACAAAGCCGACCAGGGTCAGGCGCGCTGGGCGACACTCGCTGCGTGCAAGGATGTTAAAAAAAAATCACAGTTTTGATAGTTCTGCAAAAAAAAAACTTAACAAATTTACAACAAAACTGTCAAGTAATTAAGGCAAGGCACTTCACACATGAACTTAAACTGCTAATTAAAATCCCCTTGCTTAATTGGCTGTATTTGCATATCACTCAACTTGGGAGTGCGATGTTTCTAATGGTTCGGGCACATTGGCTGCAACCTCGGGGAACCGGTGGCAGTGGGGAGGGCCGGGCGAGTCTGGGGTGTCAGAAGCCTGACCTCAGGCGGGGATCACCCACCCCGTGGGCTCGGCCACTCACCCCAACCCAGGGGCCCCTCCCTGTTGCCCAGCACACCTGCCTCCACCTCCCCAGCCGGCTCCAGAACCGCAGGTGAGGCAGGTGCACGGCCGCCTGGGAGCCGGCCGAGTCTCCCCCAGCAGCACTGCCCACCTGCCCCGTCCAGCAGGCTCCTCCGCCCACTGTCTGTGCATGCGCACTGGCCTCCCCACAGCTGGGCCCCTGGCCCGCGCAAGGCACCCAGCCATGCACAGAATGCTGAGCAGGCCACAGTCACGCCGTGCTCCGGTGGTGAGGGGCCATGACATCAGAAGGCTGGGTGAACGGGAGCGCGGCCCCGAGGGCGACAGATGGTCCTCTATTGGGACCACCGGCCCCACCACAAGCGGGAGGGCCACGCACACTGCCACGCAGACTGGCCCCCCACAAACACTGGCTCTGTGAGGGAACAGCGGGGTGGGGTCTAAAATGCAGGCACCCAGGACCCATCAGGCACGGGGATGCAACCTGGCACCAGCCCCACCTCTGCTGCTTCCATGGGGCCGCCCCGCCCTCCCCCCAGTCCAGCAGGAGCCACAAAGCAGCGCATGGCGCTGCGGTCGCGCATGGAACGCCCAGGTGACAGCCAAGGGACTGGGCCATGCCGGAGCAGGCGGCTCCCACAGAACGGAGGCGCTGGCCCTCCATCAGATTCCCTCAGGTCAACCAGGCGTCGCGGCCTTGCTGGGCGCCAGCACCAGCTGCCTGTCAAAGCCACCCACGGGGGTGGCAGGAACTCCAGCACTGGTCGTCTCCCGACAGCCCCTCAGCCTACGGGCGTGTGCCTCCACCCCCAGCACGCAGCTTTCTCTGAGCTCCTAGGGCTGTGTGACCCCCAGGGGCCTGGGGGACCCCCCCTGGCTGGGGAAAGCGGAGTGCAGGAGACTGTGGCTCCAGGCTGTGCCCCTTCAGCATGTCACCCCTGGCTGGGTCCTGGGAGGACGGCCCACAGCCCCTGGGACAGAGGGAGGCGGGTGCAGGCCTGTGGGACAATCTGATACCTGGGGGCCCCCCGGTGTGCCCCCACCCCCACCGCACTCCTGGCTCTGTCGGCCTGCTCCTCCATGCCACCTACCGCACGTGGCGCTTGGTCCCAGGGAGCAGGGTGCCCAGCTTTGCTGCCCCCAGCGACGGCCACTCCCTCGCACATGGGCCCGGGGGTTGAGTCAGGACATGAAGGGCCACACCAGAGCTCTCGGGGCCCCTGGAGCCCCCCGACGGCCTAGGTTCCGAGGGCCCTCAGGACAGAAGGAGGCCGGGGGTGGGGGTGCTGGCCCCGCCTTCCCCACCTGCCTGCAGCCCCAGGGCCGGCCTGCGCCGCCATCCCGCATCTCCACCCCGAGCAGAGAGCCCGTCCTCCACAGAAACGTCTCTGTCGACACAATGCCCAGTGGGAGCCAGGCCGCGGCAGCTGCCATGTGGGAGGCAGAGCCTGGTGTCCCTCCCTGGGGTCTCGGTGGACACCCCGAGAAGGCTCTCAGCCCTGCCTCTCCCGGCTGGTGGGGTGGACTGGCCGCAGGGCCCGAGGGCGAAAGGGGCCACTACACCTCCTCAAGTTGCAGGACGGGTGCTCACCCGCTGGGACCAGGGACCTGGGACCCAGCTGTGCACGGCCCCCACCCCTGCCCGGTGAGGCCCAGCACAGCCACAGACGCACCCCCGCGGGGAGCCCAGACCGCTGCAGGCTGCGTGCCTGGAGTCGCACCAGGACTTCCTGAACCCTCAGCACTGGCTGCAGAATGAAGAAGTCACAGCTTTCTTTGAATCTCCACGTGACGCACGAGTGGAGTCAGAGAAGACCCAAGTGCCGAACCTCAAGGCAGAGCCCAAGCTCCCTCCCGGGCTCAGGCCAAGATGCCCCCACCCCACAGGCCCCCCACACCCAGCACACTGGCGCCCCCACGGGCCCCAGCCACCCTGTGGGTGCCCTGATCCAGCAGGGGCCCCACCCACTCCGGTCCCCCCTCTCCTCTGAAAATCACGCTCCAGGCCGGGGTCCTTCGCTTCAGGAAGTGAGTGCACGAGACTGGTGGGGACTCCCCAGCCGCAAGACCCCTGCTCCAGCACCACTGCGTGGGAAAACAGAAGGCCTGGGGTAGCCCCAACCACAGGCGCGCCTGGCCGCTCCCGTGTGGGGCTCTCGGGAACCCCATCCTCTGTCTGGAGAGAGGCAACCTCAGAGCTGCCCCTTCCTCTGCCACCCACCCTGGGGCCGCGCTAGGTGCTTCCTGAGTGGACCGAGTCACCTGGACTCGCCCCGCTTGGCCCACCTAGGGCCCGGCCTCCCCCAGGCAGGCGGGAGGTGGGGGGACCTGGGCCCCTCCACTCCTGCCGCCCTCAGCGGCTCCAACCCAAGGCTGACAACTGAAACCACGTCAGCCCCAGCCCGGGCGGCCGGCCCGTTCCCCCGCACAGTCCCAGAACTGACTTCCTGTTCCCTCCTCAGCCCCGGCCCGCCCCCCACGTCTGGGCGGCTCATAAACACTAGGCGTGCCCAGTGCCACCATGTCACCGCCTGCACGCCGCAGCCTCGGGTGAGCAGGGCCTGCTCCTCCCCAGCGCTCCCAGACCGCGTGGAAATAATTCAGCCTCTGTGTTTTGACTCAAAACAAAGAAACTTTTAAAAAACATTTCAGTTGAAACTTGCATAATTCCTCCAGTGGAGAAACCCTCCCTAACTTTCGCAATCCTTAGAAAGAGACACATTATTGCTGCTTGTGTAAGTCTCCGGGCCACAGAGGTCTGGCGCAGCCACCAGCTGCGGGCACCTCCCGCCAGACAGCCAGGGTGCCGGCCCGGAAGTGCCTGGCGGCCAGGGGTGTGGACGGGGTGGGGGTCATGCTCTCCAGACGGCCTCACCTCCCGCCTCGCCGACACCCAGCGCAGACAGCCTGCTGCTAGAGGTTGGGAAACCCGGGCGCCACGCGGCAATGACCTTGCCCTGGAAACCCTGCCCTGACCGAGGAACCCTGAGGGCAGCAAGAGCAGGAGGGGGGTCCTCTCAACAACCCTGCTGCTCCCAAGCAAGAACGCCACACCAAGGAAACCCCGGAAGAACAGCAGTCCAAAGAAGGTTCTGAAATGGACTGGCAAACCATCTGTGGAAAACCTCCCAGAGCCGGTTCTGCTCACCGCAGACAGACCGGGGCCCGGCAACCCTGCATCCGCCCCCGCTCACAGGGCCGACTCCAGGGCACAAGCCAGAGACCTCACTAGAGCTGCTGTCCCCCACCCTCTGCTCTGGGCCTGCACCCTGATGGACAGACCGGCTGACTCAGACACCATCCCTCTCCTCCACATGGGGCAGGGGGCCTCGCCTCGAAGCAGGACCCACCTTCTCAGCCAAGCACCTGGAACCAGGAAATTACCACGGATCCCCACAAACACACAGAACAAACCCAGTGGACAAAGGAACAGCTGATCCTCTAAATCTCTGCCTGGTCCCGATGACCAGGGATGAGGGCAGCCACCCGCTGGGACACTCCTGACTCCACTCCATCCCGCAGGGGCCGCAGCTCCGAGGGCTGCCTGCAACCCCCACCCCCGACCCCCACACCTGGAGGCCACCGTCCCCCCCACGGGCACCGGGACACTCCGAGACGCTGGTGTCTGCCCGGGGCCCCGTGTCAGGGAAACGCCGCACTCGGAGCAGCGAGGCCGTCGGGGTCTCAGGGAGAGGGAGTCCGTGCTGAGGACTCGGACTCCCTGGCTGCAGGCGCCCATACTGCACGCTGCGGGCCGCAGCCCCCGGCCCCCTCCCCCACCCTCAGCTGCAGTCACATGACAGGGGCGGGCCGGTGGAAAAGCACCCTGCAGAACCTGGGCATCGGGAGGACAGAGGCTCAGCTCCTTCGGTCCCAGACCCGGGACTCAGAGCAGCGAGCAGCCCTCCGGGGAGCCCGGCTCTCGGACACGCAGCCTGGCCTGTGGACCCCCCAAGGGGAGGTCCCTGGGTACCTGGCAGCCGCACCCAAGTGGTGGTACCCAGGCTGGCAGACCACCGCCTCCTCCGAGACTGACAGCACCACATGCTGCTGGGAAGTCAGCCCCACTGAGTCCAAACGCCATCAGACAAGCCCGAGGGGACCAGCAGAGCGGATGGCGCAGAAGAGACAGAGTGAGCAGGGGCCAAGACCCTCCTCTCCTCGCCACGTTTCCCACTGCAGAAATGACCCGGCTGCACCCTTCCCCCGACACCAACACTCGAACCCCAGAGAGAAGCAGGACAGCAGCGGCCACGTGAGAAAACCGAGGCACAGCACAGCTGACGCAGCGTGCTCCAGGTCACGCAGCCCGTGTGGCTCTGCACCTGGCCCACCACCATGGCCACCCACGGATAGCTGCCGGGGGCCCCAGGGAGCGACTCTGGACAGCTGAGAGCCCTCGCTCAGGGACCCTGTCACATCAGCGGCATCACCGAGAAAAGCTACCAGCCTGCGCGAGGAGAGCTGCCTTCACAGGGTTCCAAGGCGCAGAGCTGGCACCTGCCCCACACCCGGTCCCATGCTGGGGCAGCCACAGGAACCACCAGCCCACCGCAGTGGGGCCACAGGGAAGCAGAGCGGGCGGAGGCGGGGGGGGGGGGCAGGGCACAGTGCACTCACCAGCCCCTCCCACCAGCAGGGGCCCGGGAACATAGACTGCGTGCCCCTTGGCCAGGAGACCTGGTGGCACCTAGGCCAGCAACAGCGGGGACACACTTCTCCTCACCTGCAGCTCACCAGAGCCCTCTGCCCTGGGGAGCCACGGCCCCACACAGAGCAGTCCTGCACCTCCTTCACCGCCCCATCCTCACCCGCGGCACACCAGACTCGAGGACGGGCTACTGAGGACTTGAGGGACCCAGACACACCATCCAGGGGCGTGCTGAGACAGGCAGGGCGCTGGGAGGGGTCTTCCTGGCAGCTCCTTCCAGAACAAGTGGGTCTGGGCAGCTGCGAGTCCCCCTCCCTTGACACTAAGGCCCCCTCCTCACACGGTGCCTCTGGCACGTAGACACACCCGCACATGGCTGTGCTGGAGAGACTGAAAAGGGACCACACGCCCCAGACTCACAACTGTGCTGTCCCAGCCGAGGCGGGGGACTAGGGGGTGGGGCTGGCAGGAGGAGCCCCCAGGGCAGGGCCTGGGGAGGGACGGGCAGCTGGAAGGCATGTGGGCCTAGAAGGTGGCGAGTCAGACCCCAGGCCCGGGCCACCGCTGCGAGGACAAGGCTGAGCTGCCCCTCGGGCCTAGAGACCCTGACCCCACAAAAAACTTCTTTTAAGTCAGCACATGAGGTTTCTGGGCAGCTCTGGAGGAGGAGCAAGGGTGAGGGCCCTTTGCTGAGAGGACCAGAGAGAGAGTGCTCCAGCCCCTTCCCTGGGACTGTGGACCAGGCGACACTGGGGCCGAGACTTAGGCTGGGCCCTCCCTGAGCTCCAGGGCGCCTGGCCTGAGTCTGCAGCTGCGACAGAAGCCAGACCCAAGGAGACCGAAGACCCCACACACTCGGCCCGGGACAGGGACACGGACACGCCCGCCTGATAAGACCCACTGCTGGCCGCGGGGAAGACCGGTGGCCGCCAAGGCCTTGCCCCCTGCTCCACTCTGCCGCAGCCCACCAACCCTGCCCACGGCCTCCATCCAGCCATGTTGGCCACAGGGGGCTCCGCCACCCCAGACGGAAGAGCCCCCGATTCACGGAGAGAATCCACTGTGCCACCCAGGGCCACCTCCCCGTCTGAGACGGGGGCCCCGCCGAGAGCCTCTCCACCACCAGCACCCCCACCACACGCAGTCCACTCAGATCCACCTGCCCAGCAGCAACCCAGCATCTGCAAAATGCTGCCACCTGGGCGCTGGCCTCACCAAGGGCAGAAACACCACCCGACACAGGCACGGGCATGCACGCACCCACGGGGGGCCCCTCCGAGCACAGGCGACAGGGCCCCATCATCCCCGGCCCCTCCTCCACCCCGAGACTGACACTCTGCTGGAGGGGCGCCCGGAAAAAATCGGGCGGGAGCCTCTATTCACAGATTCAGAAAAAGAAGTTTGATGCAATGGCTGAATTAATGAGGCCTCCCCAGAATAGCTGGGCCGGGGCAGCGTGCTACGTGTGCGGCGCAGCAAGCCTGGGCACTGAGGAAGAGGCCACCAACACCTGGGAAGGGGCCGGTGCCATGGAGTCAGCGAGGACCTCAGAAGCTGCTTCCCGTGTCCGGTGGCCTGGGAGCAGCCTGGGTCACAGACGTCCCCCACTGACAGACAACAGAGCCTGGGCCAGGCCCTCCCCGCCCTCAGCGCCCTCCAGCCTTTCCGGGTGAGGGAGAAGGAAACGGGCGAGTCCAAAACAAGTCGTGAGCCTGGGCCACTCCAACTCGGAGCCTTGAGTGCCCGCAGGTTCGGCCCTGAGCCCAGTGCCCAGCGGCCCTCGCCCCACACGAGGGACCCCAGGTTCACTGCCCAGAAGGGCCAGAGAGACGCAGAGCTGGAGCCCCCAAGCCTCCACCCCCACGGCTGGCGCCTGGACACCTAGCTTCATTTTTTTGTGTCTCCCGAGACTTCGAAGCACCAAAGGCTCCGCCTGGCCAAACCCTCTTCCCTGGGGACCCGGGGTAGGCAGGCACCTGTCCGCAAGCCTGGGAGCTCCAGGGTGACGGCAGTGCCCTCTGCCCCCACCCGGTCTGGACGCTCCGGCAGGCAACCCGGGTAAAGGCCCGGGTCTCCACCTCCAGCCTGGGCCCGGCCTGGACCTAACTCCCCGGGTTCTGGCAGGCGCGTCGGAGGAGTGAGGCCTGCCCTTCCCGGCTCCTCTGAACAGTTGCCGAGCCTCAGGAGGGCTCCCCCGCCCCCCACGCCAGGCAAGCCCGCTAGTCCCAGGGGTTGGGCAGGAGGAGGCCTTCCCTCCCAAGCTACAGGGCCCTCGACAGAGACTCTGGCCAACCCACTTTCTTTAAAACAAAGCAAAACCCTGAAACGTGGGAGTAGACACAAGCACAGGTCTCAGCCTGCAGAGACAGAGGCCCCGGCCAAAGAGGGTCCCCACCCTCTCCCCAGCCCGGCCCCTCCCCCCTGCTCGGAGGCCGCAGGGACACTCACCCGGGGCACCCGCCGCTTGTACTTGTTGCCGTAGTCGAACTTCTCCTTCACGTCGTCCAGGCAGCGGCCGAGGCGTGCCTGCTCCTCCTTGCCCGTGTAGTCCTGGCTCAGCAGGATGTAGGCCCGCCAGTTGGCCGAGTCGAAGCCCCAGTGGCAGGTCCGGTTCTCGAGGGCCTTGTGCGAGTGCACCACGAACTTGTGTGGCGGGTACATGAGGCGGCAGTCGAGGCACTGGATGCAGGCGGCGCTTGGGCTGCTGTAGAGCTCCGGCACCAGCAGCCCCTTGCACTTGCCGAAGCACTCGTGGTACACGCGCACGCTGCGCTCGCTGAGCTCCAGGCCCAGCGCCAGGCTGGCGGCCAGCTCCTTCTTGCAGGGCGGCGGGTAGGCGCCCCCATACAGCAGCGCGTTGCACAGGCGCTCCGCGTCCGTCTTGGTGATGAGCCCGCAGGAGGGCGCCGAGAAGGGCAGAATGCCCATGACTTTGAGGATCTCCAGCTGGTCGGCCGTGCAGCGCGAGCAGTAGATGTGCAGCTCGTCGCACACCGAGTTGATCTGCTGCAGCGAGAAGTCGCGCAGCACCGAGTTGAGGATCTGCGGGAGGCACAAGCGCTTCTCGCCGCCCACCACGAAGCACGAGATGGTCTCGCCCTCCAGGACGGTCTCGCAGCGCTCGGTGGAGCGATCGGACGGCATGAAGAAGGGCCCAGGCAGCACGGGCGGCGGCGGCTGAATGGCAGGCAGGTGCAGCACGGGCGGCGGCTCGGCGGCCGCGGGCACCGGCGCGGGCACCGTGGCCGCGCCCGCCTCCTTGACGCTCTCCTTCTTGTAGGCCTCCTGTGCCCAGCGCGCCGAGAAGGCTGCCGGGCCGCCCAGCGAGCTCATGGAGCTCAGATGGAACTGCTCCAACGTCTTCTGCAGCCCCGGGTGCGGCTGGAAGCCTCCGCGACCGCCGGCCGCCGCCTCCATGGTGCGCTCCGACTCCCCGGGCCGCTCCCGCTCTCGCGCGCCGGGACCCCCGGGACCCCCGCGGCCCCCGCCGCCGCCCCGCGCGCCCCGGCGGCGGCCCCGGCCCCGGCCCCGACCTCCCCCCGCCACCGGTTCCCGGCCGATCACGGCCGCGGCCTCGGCCTCGCCCGGGGGCGCGAAGGGGAAGGCGGGCGGGGCGAAGGGGTCCCGCCGCTGGAGCCCGCCGCCACCCGGGCCCGGCGCCACATCCACGCGCCCCACGCCGCGCCCGCCACCGCCCGGGCCCCCCGCGCGTCCCCCGCGCGCCCCCCGGGCCCTAGGCGCGGGGCATGCCCCGGCGCGCGCCGCCAACGCCAACGCCAACGCTCGCGGGCCCGGGGCTCGCGGGGGGCGCGCGGGCAGGTGCCGGCGCCGCGAGGCGCGAATCGCCGCGGTGGCCGAGGCCAAGGGGCCCGGGAGGAGCGGGGGCGCGGGCGCGGGGCCCGCCGGGCCGTCCTCGCGCGGCGCGCCGACGCCGCCCCGCTCCTCCCACCGCGCGGCGCCCGCCCGGCTCGTCCCGGCGGCGCTGGCCGGCCGCGTCGCGTCCGCCACCGGCCGCCCCGGCCCGGCCCGCGCCCACCCCGCCGCCCGCGCCGGCTCCTCGGCCCACCCGCCCGCCCGCCCCCCGCACGCGCGGCTTCCGGGGCGGCCGAGCGCCTGTGAGGCGGCCCTCAGAGCGCGGCGGCGGCGGCGGCGGCGGCGCGGGGCTCGGCGTACATCCTCCCGGCGGCTCGCTCCAGCTCGGACTGAGTGCCCGGCGCTGAGCTCACGCCGCCGCCCCGCCCCGCGCCCCGCCCCGCCCCGCGCCGCCGCCCCGCCCCGCGCGCCGTCTGGGCCGAGCGCTGGCCAGGAATGCGACCGCCCCGCGGCCGGCTCTTCCAGGAACGCACTCTCTCCCCGCCGCGCTCGGGCGGCTCGGCCGCGCTCGGCTATTCTCGGGACTGTCCGCCTGGACCTCGGCCCCCGTCCGCCTGGGGTTCGGCCCAGCTCGGGCCCACCCGCTCGTAACTCGGCTCGCCTCGCCCCCACTCGGCAGCGCTCGGCTCCGTTCGGCCCCACCCGTGTGAGAGTCGGCCTCGCTCGGCTCCTCCTGGTCCCACCCACCCGGGACTCGACCCTGCTCGGCTGCTCTCGGACCCGCCCGCCGGAAGGCCGCTCGGCGGGGGCGGTGGCGGCGGCGACGGCGCCGGCGCCGGGGGCCCCCTTTCCGGCTGGGGCCGCTTCCTGAGCGGCTGGGAGGGCTCCAGTCCCACCGCCGCCGACGCCGGCTCCCAGAAACGCACACGCGGCCCCGCCACAACCGCAAACCAGTTAAACAGCGGGCGGACCGTACCACGCGGCCCCAGCGCACGCCTCGCGACCCCGTCCAGGACGGGGACGCAACACACCGCGGGGTCCCCACGCACGGTGGCGATATCGCAGCCCGACCTAGGTCCCCGCAACGATGGGGACGCCACGAAACACAACCCGCGTCCCATCCACCACGGGGACCCCACGCAGTATGACCCAAGGTCCCACGTAGGACAAGGACGCCACGAAACAACGAGGGTTGCCAATGCGTTGGAGTAGAAACACCGCGGAGACCCCCCCTACACACACACAGGAGGCAGACACACCGCCGCAGTCCCAAGATCCCCACCTGGCGCAAGGCCGCACGGCCCCTCCCCTGGGGGTGATGGACAAGCAGCACCCACCGCGCCCGGACCCTGCACCCGAGTCCCCATCACACAGCCCACAGGGCTTCACCCCTCCCCCCGCCCCGCCCCGCTGTCCCAGGCCCGACCGCGGGCTGCAGGGTTAGCGCTGTGTCCCCAGAGTCGGCCCTGCGTCCAGGGCGCTGTACCCTGTGCCCGGCCGGGTTGCTGCCAGGGCCTGGCCTAGGCTGGGTCAGCGGAGCCTGGCCCCTGCGTGCCTCCGGCGGAGCGGGCGGGCGGGACCCTCATGCTTCAGCTTCCCAGGCCAGAGAGCTACGTGCACCTTTGCAGGGCACCGGAGTGTGGCCGGAGTGAGACCCCACTGCCTGTCCTTCCTGGCATTGGCTGTGTCGTGGGGAAGACACAGAGGGCGTCTGCCAAGAGATGAGGGACCCGAACTGGGTGGCCCGCAGGGGAGACAGAGTCCTGCAGAGGCCTGGGGGTGGGACCTGAAATGGGGGGAGCAGTCCCCGCTGTTTGGAACCTGAGTGAAGACAGACAGACAGGCCAACAGCACTTCCTTCTCCACACGTTGAGGGCACCCTCACCGGCCTGGCCACTGGGGGACGTGAGTAGAGAAGATGGTACCTGTTGCAATGGTACCACATCCACTTCAGCCTGGGTGACCTTCAGCTTGTCACCTAGGGCTCCTACCTCCCTGGTAGAAGCTGGAACTGACCCCAGATCAGTGCCCCTAGGGTAGTGCCTGCCCAGGGAGGCGACCAGGCACCTCTGCAGGACTGGAGGCCAGGGCAGGTGCCTGGAGAGGCAGCCAGGGGGCTGGTGGGGGAACCTCACACCCTCAGAACTGAGACCCAGGCCAGCGCAGGAGTGGGGTGGGGGCGGGGCCTGAGATTCAGCGCTGCACTCTGTATTTGAAAACCTGCCGGTCCCCACTGCACACGTGTGAGTCCTGCCCCTGGGGCCCTGGGGACTGTCTGTGCTTGTGGTCACTCACAGGCCCCCGACATGCAGCAGCCCCCACGCAGGGCTTCTCTGCACTCGGACCCAAGAAGACTAGGAAAGGGGCATTTAAAAACCAAAGAAAAGGGACTTACTTGTGCTCAGAAATCATTTTCTTGGCCCACACTCGGATGAAAAATGTTTTTATTTCCCCTGAGAGCATCAGTTCTTTCCACTGGATTTCGAACCCAGCACAACCCTGGGGTGGGGGGCTGTCATTGAAAGAAGATGGCTGGTGGGTAAGCGAGCAGAGGATCAGCCTGCAAGGGCTTCTGGCCACGGGAGGACTCCCTCCTGCTCCTTCAGCCACCAGGCACGGCCCCCCTCGCCAAGGGGGCATGCTGGTCCCGCCACTCCTTTCACCTCTGCCCCTTCTGGCTTTGCAGAGCTCTGAGAAGGGGTTCCAGGAAGAGCCTGGCCAAGGGCCGACAGGTCCACACAGCCGCAGAACCCATAATGAAGCCAACATGGCTTCCAGAGCGGTGTGGTGGGGACAGCGGAGGGCGGAGATGCCTTGGAATGAAGAAAGGGAGGTCAGCAGCTATCAGGAACCTTGGGGAAGTTGAGACCTCCTCCTGTAAGATGCTGGAGTTTCTGGGAGCAGCCAAGCCCTGCTGCCCGCCCACGACCAGGTGTCAATACTGAGCCGGCCAGGCCCTGCCTGCTTCCGAGACTGAGCCTTTGTGGGGGTGCTGCTCCCCACCTCCTGGCCTTCCTCCCAGCAGCTACTCTGACCAGTGGCCCGCTTAGCCCACTGTCCCGCGACCATGGGCCAGGCAGCATGCCGGGGGCCCAGGGTGCAGGCACGGCCACAGTCAACTTGGGGGCTGAGGCAGGGACCCAGCCCTGGCCCAGCTATGGCTCTGGGCAGCTAGTCATGTGTGTGTCCACTCACCCAGGAAGCACACGGAGCTTACGCCCTGCAGGCAGGAGCCAGGTTCTGGGACCAGGCAAGGTCTCCCTGCGTGGCTCCCCTCTTCTACCGAGACGGGCACAGAACAGAGAGGGCTGGCAACAGAGCGAGACCCTGCAGGTCCTGAGGAGGCTCCCGGGGCCCCAGGGCCGCGGTACTGGGGCCGGCCATGCTCCCAGAGCACAGAAGTGAGGGTGCTGGCGACTGCAGGGGCCCCTTGCCTAGGGAGGAGCTTCAAGGCATAGCGGGGGAAATGGGCTGCGAGGCTCGGGTCCGCAGGCCCCTCAGAGGGACCCCAACAGTCAGCTTGCCCTGGGTGGACAGCTCCGGCCTCCGGGCCCCCACCGGCCCCTGCTGCTTGCTCCCCGGGAAGCGGAAGGAGCACCTGGTTGCAGCTGGGCGCAAACCACCACTGTCAGGAGAGTGCTAGGGTATCGTCTTAAACCCCAGCCGCAGTGGCTCAGCGGTCTGAGCCTTGTCCACCAACCGAAAGGTCGCTGGCTTGACTCCCAGTCAAGGCGCGTGCCCTGGGTGGGGGTGCTCGCGAGGCAACTCATCTATATGTCTCTCCCTCTCTTTCTGCTTCCCTTCCTTTCTCTCCTAAAATAAAATCTTTTTTTAAACAAAGATATCGTCTTCAAACTTTAAATTTGAAAAAAATCTTAAGAAACATGATAAAAATTTTGAAAAGACTTTTGTCTTCATTTTCATTCCACAGAATGTGACTTCAACACAAAGATGGATGCACACAGCTCACTGAGGAGGCGATCCTAGGGCTGGCAGCGGGGGGCTGGGTGGGGGGGCAGGGCCCAGGTGGGTGCCGTGCACCCTCGGGCTCCCGGAGCCAGATCGTGGGGTGCAGCGGGGGAGACCGGCTGCAGACGGGACGGAGCAGACGAGGCAGCGCAGGGCAGGTGAGGGGTGTCGGGTCTCTGCCAGCCCAGATGGAAGCTCACACGGGAAGGGATATGGGAGCCGGGCGGTGCGGGGCCAGAATTCTCGGTGGACGCACATTGATGTTTGTGAGCAAACAGAAGAGCTGCAGGTGTGGGTGCGTTCGCACAGGCCTCTGCACCGTCAGTGGGCCTGCCCAGCACGAGGCGACACCCTGGCGTAGGGAGCCCCCCAATGGCCCACACCTTGTTTTCTAAATTCCATCTTCTGGTAGAAGGAACCAGAGCTCTTCAGAGAAATGGCTGGTCCCAGGGCGTGGGCAGGGAGCGTCCACGACAGGTCTGAGACCTGTCCCTGTGCAGGGAAGTTGAGGAGGTCTTAAAGCACAACAGGGAAGGGTCAGAAGGACACAGAACTCCCCCCGCCCCTGCAGGCAATCAGAGACCACTATGCTGCTCATGGATCTTAACGAGGGGGTAAAATAGGAAACCACGAGTCCACACATATCTGAATATTTTTAAAAGATTTTATTTATTGTTGGAGAGAAGAGGAGGGAGGGAGAAGAAAAGGGAGAGAAACACAGACTCGAGATTGTTTCCCACTCATACACGCCCCCTACTGGGGACCCAGACCACAACCCAGACATGCACCCTGACTGGGAATCGAACCGGCGATCCTTTGGTTTGCAGGCTGGTGCTGGATCCACTGAGCCACACCAACCAGGACTGTTTTTTAAAATGAATACATTCATAAGTTGACAGCTTGACAGGAAACGGACCACATGTATGGTTTCAAAGTTGCTCCCACAAAGCTGCCGTTAATCACAGCGGGAAGAGGAGTGAGGCCCCAGGGAGACGTAGGTAGAAACCACCGTCACAGTCCCAACCCACACGTCATGTCCGCAGCTCTCCTGCCAAAGGCGCAGCCTGCATCTTACCGAGATGAAACCTCAGACGCCCACACAGAGGGACTTTGTACAGGACAGGCCCAGAGCCCTCAAAAGGGTCAGTGTCACGCGGTCAGGGAACGGCCGAGGAATGTTCTGGACCAATGGAGACCAGACAGACAGGGAGGTTCAGCACCGTGTGAGGGCTGGGGCCAGATCTCATCACTGCAAAGCGCGTCGGGACAGCTGAAAAGCCTGGGATGTGATACGAGGAGCAGACGGCAGCCACCCCGCCTGGGACGCACGGGGGTCCTGCGGGAGGGCGTCCCTGTCTGGGGGGTGGCAGGGCCCCGTGTGGGCGTCACCTGTCCGATGCAGGGTGCGGGGGGCACTCCCTGAACCATGTAGGTTTCCGGGAAGCTGGGCACCGTGAGAGCCCACAGGTGTGTGCGTCTACAGGGGCCCTGCGGGAGGCCTGAAGGGACACAGCAGGACACCTGGAGCATCTGCTGTGGCTCCAAGCCCCAGGGCACGGAGCCATTCCTTCCTTGCCCCGCATCATGCAGGCCAAGGGACACAGGGTGGTCTTACAACATCTTGGGAAGAGGCACCAGGAAGGCAGCTCTCCCATGCCCGAGAGCCGCAGGTGAGCGGGTGCAGGAGGGGCAGCCGTGGGAACCGGGCTGGCGTGGCCCCTCCTGAAACAGGGTGGGGGCCATCTAGGTCGCAGGCCCCTCCTGAAACAGGGTGGGCAACAGGCTGTCGCCGAGGCCGGATGAGCTGAGAAGGGCCGTTCTGACTGTGAAGGGGACGAAGGCGGCGCCCAGAGAGCAGGCAGCCAGAACAGGACAGAAGGATGGAGGGTGGGGTACAGGGTGTGCCCGGCAAGGTCAACAGCGTCACGAAAGCCAGGAGAGGGCGGCGGGATGAGCTGCAGGGAGGGAGAAGAGTCGGTCAGCAGAGGACAAGGCAGAGCCTGGCGGACTCCAGGAGAAACGAAGGGGGCATCTGAGCAGAGCTCCCTAGCTGGCCTGGCGGCAAGCAGTATCTGCGTAGTTGGGGTGGTGTGACAGCCAGAAGGGTGACCTGCCTCGTGCCTCGTCGGGGAAGAAGGATGGAGAGGGAAGGGCGGGGACGAGGGTGCTGGGTGAGAGCCCCGGATGGCTCACCACCCCCGCCCCCGGACCTGGTCGACGCAGGGACACGCACGTCGTCGGACACGTGGAGACGAACCGGAGAGGCGGCCGTGGAGAGAATCGAGGGGCCGCTGCCAGGGCGCCGGGCCAGGGTCGGGAGGGGCTCAGGGGCGCTGCGGGCTTGTCAGAGGGTGCTAACCCTCTGGGTCCTCTCTGTTTTTTTTTTTTTTAATCTGTGTCTTTCTTTGGTAAGAGTCAAAACAAACAAACCAGGACTCTAAACTAAAAATAAATAACAAAGGAAAACAAATGGACATTCTCCCCACAACACAGCGCAGCCTGGGACTACGCAGAGAGCGCTCTGAACGAGTCGTACCTGGAGGAAGGAATCAAAATGGACTTGCCCAGCGTGTCAGCGGGACGGCAACGAAAACACCCGCGACAAGACTCTGCCGTGGCGCTGAGACCTTTGCAGCCCTCGGTTCCCGTGTCCGAACACGAGAGAGCAGTTTCTGCCGAGCGAGGGAACTCCAGATCCTTTAAATTTCTTCTTCATGCTGACCTGCATTTTCTAGTTTTTCCAAAAAGCTGCTTTCAGTTCTGTTGACCTTCACCGTTGTTCCTTCCAGGCCATTCCGACTGGGAGGGACTCTCCCTCCCCTGAGGAACCTTCCGTGGGGCCAGCCTCAGGGCCCGCAGAAGGGCCACTCGCCCCGAGTGGCTGAAGGTGTGTGTCTGCCTGCCTGGGGTGGATGGAGGTGTCACACGTGGGTCCTCACCTGCAGCACGGAGCCAGGACCAGCCTCTCGGGGTCAGTGTGGGTGACGCTGGGGAAGCCAAGCACAGGGCCAGGTCCTGGGCGCAGGAGTCCCACTGCTGTCACCTGGGGGAAAAGCAGGGTGACCCCAGCATGCCGCCAGAGGTGCTGGTCGGACGATGGGTGCCTGCCCACTCTGTGCCCCCCACCCCATCTTCCCGTGTCCCCCTGCCATCAGCACCCCCTGGGCCTGCCGCTCTCATATTTCTGGAGGAGGGAGGAGTGAGAAGCGGGGGGCTCTGTCCCATGCCATGCGGACCCATCCAAGTGCCCCCCACAGCTCTGTGGCACTGCCAGTCTGACACACCGCCCAGCCTCTCGGAGCCTGGCTGGGACACTGGGCCGTCCTGGGAGCCAGATGACTGCTTGACCAGCCTCTGGACCCACAGCCAGGGTGGGAGGGGGCTCACCAGGCCCCCAGCCCCAGGCCAGGGAGGACAGGCTGACTCAGGAGCCCTCTGCCCCAGAGACCCCTGCACAGCCCCTGCGGGGCCGGAACAGGGCACCCTGAGGTTAAGGAGCAGCAGCAGGAACGAGAGCGGTGTAGGGGAGGTGGCAGTGGGGACACAGAGGCCTCAACTCGCCTGGGGCTCCGAGCCCAGGGGCTTGCTGGCCTGGCTCTGGGGACGTGTCCTCAGCTGGGGAGTCACTTCAGCCAGGCCCAGCCCAGAGGAACTCGGAGAGAGCCTGCACCCAGGCCGCCCGCAGGACCCTGTCCCCTGAAGCGTCCTGTGCTGCTCTGGAATGTGCTCCTTGCCGGCCCTGGCCCGCCAGGGCTCCAGCCACACCCTGCCGATCAAAGCCTAGCCACCTCCTGCCTGTGCCCTACAGCCCCAGGCAGCTGGGACCCGAGGCCAGAGCCCTGTCCTACGTGTAAAGCGCAGATCGGGGCAGGGAGGGACGGGGGGCAGCAGGCAGCAGGGCTGGGCCAAGGCCTGGGCACCCTGTGGCCCCTCATTCTGCAGGTGCTGCTGATGCCAGCAGGCCAGCACAGGGGCCCCGTGGGGGCATCAGGGCAGGTCCTTGCCCAAATGAGGTCCCACCTGCCCCTCCAAAGACAGTCTCCGGGCCTGAGCTCAGAGGTGCAGTGGGCTCGGGGGCTAGGCGTGCGGGCAAACTCATGCAGCGTGCCTTGGAGGGTGGTGGTGCTGCTCCCCATTCGCAGCAGGACACGCTAAGGCTCAGGGAGGCCTGGACGCCAAGGCAAGGGGACGGGAACCCAGACGAGGTCCAGCCACCACTGCAGGGTGACGGAAGGCAGGGGTATCAGAGCACCGACTCCATGCAGTCCGTCTTCCAGTTTGATGGAGGGGTCACCCCTTCCAGCTACCCAGCCGCCCAGCCCCTCCAGGGTGGTGCCCTCCCCACCCCTGCATCCCACACCCCCGAGGGTGCCCCCCTCCGGGACACGGCCCCACCCGACTCCCTTGGGCCCACTGCGCCCCTGCGCGCCTCCCCTCTGCGCAGGACTCCTGGGAGCAGGGGCTGCCCCGCACTGCCAGCTGCACTGTCCCCAGCCCCTCGGCCCCCAGGCCCCAGTGCTCCTGTCACCGCGCCGTCATCCTTCTGCCCCGTCAGGGGCCCCAGCACTTTTCTGGCCCTCGAGTGAGTGGTGAGTGGCCTGGGGCTGTTCTGACCAGAGGAGCCGGGGCCTGGGCAGCGGCCAGGCGTCCCCGGAGAGTGGCACTGGGGAGGCAGTTCCCACGGGGCTCCAGGACACCGCCATGGGAGCCTGGATCGCAAAGCAGCCCAGAGCCCCACTGCACCGCCCCTCTCTGGGCCTGAGGTTGCCCCTCTTGAGATGGAGGCTGGCTGTGGGGTCAGGGTCTGCCCGAGAGGTGGGGGCCCACCATATCCCAGAGAGGAAGAGCATGGCGTGGTGGGTGTGGGCCGGGCCTGTGGCAGGGAGGGGGAAGGGAGAGGCCGCCCTCTGAGCAGCCCTCGGGCAGTCGCTGGGGCATGGGGGTGCGGCTGCAGGCGGGAGTGCAGAGGGCAGCTGATGCCCCCTTCTGAGGCTCCCACTGCTCCCCAGAGGGTCTTGGGTGGCTTGGAAGAGGCCTCGCTCTAGGCCTCTCAGGCCTGCCAGGGTCTGGCTGCGGTGGGGAAGGGGGAAAATGGGGCAGGTCTGGCCACGCCCGCACCCCCTCCCCACGGGCAGGCCCCGCAGCCCCTCGGGCCACACAGGCCCTGGGCCCCTCTCCTCCAGGCAGGCCCCCGCCCGCCCTCCTGCCGTCACTCCTGGCAGGCGCGGCGGTGAGCTCACCCGGCTTACATAAGGCATGTGAGCTATCCCCCTCTGCGGGGCTCCATTTCCCCTCTCCCTCTCCAAGCACCAACCCCCACACACCCAGGGGTCTGGGCTGCACTCCCAGGGACCCCTCCAACCCCCACCCTGTGACAGAGGGAGGCTGCCCCACCCAGGTGCCTGCCCCACTGCCCTGAGGACTGTGGCTCCCTCCTGGCACCCCAGGAAATGGCGCCCCGGGGTGGCAGGGGAGGGGGCAGCAGGCAGACCCAGGCCTGCGCCAGCCTGGCTCAGGGAGGAAGGCTGTGTCCCTAGGGCCAGTGGGGGCTGCTGCTGACAGTCATTGTTCAGGTTGGGGTGCCTTTCTTGTCTTGATGTTGGGGGTTCCCCTGCTGGAAGCACACCCCCCCCCCCGCTGTGCTCCCGGCTGCTCTGAGGGTGCTGGGTCCCCACAGGGTTCCAGGCAACGACATTTCAGCCAGGACTGGTGCCCTTGGGATGATCAGCAACCAGACTCCACTCTGGCCAGAGCAGAGGCCCCCAGGGAAGTGCCACCTTGGGGAAAGGACAACGCTGCTTCTGCAGGCGGGCACCCCACCGTACAGCTGCTGGGGGTGCCAGGACTGGGCTTGCTCTGTCTGTCCTTGGCCTCCCAGGCCCTCCTGCCCCGTTTCTGTGGCCTGAGACAAGAGTCACCCCTGAGGACACTGTCGCCATCCAGAGGGCACCACTGAAGGAACAGGCCAGCCTTGTGTGTCGGCCTCTCCAGGGGTCGGTGGGCAGCAGGACAGCCACCTCCTCGTCTGGAAAGGAGACCCCCAGGGGGCGGCTTTGTGGACAGGGCGGAGTCCCTCAGAGGCTGGGCGGCCGGTGTATGGCCCCACCGCCCGCTTCCTCTTTCTGCAGGAGGAGGCGAAGGGGGGAGGTGTGGGGAGCCTCCAGTGCCTCCTGTGCTGACCTCCCCAGCCCCGCCCAAAGGAAGCCCTAGCGCTCGGGATTTCCAGCCGTCCGCCGCCACGAGCCTGCCAGGCTAGCCACACCCTACTTGGGGACAAAGCTCCCCGGCAGCAGGGACTGGGAAACCTCGTGCAGCGGCAGAGCCTGCAACCCCGAGGCCCCTCCCGCGGGCCGCCGCGCTGAGGCCCGGGCCCGCTAAGAACAAGCCCGAGCCTCCCTTTCTTTACAGAGACTCCGTTCTTGGAACTTACACCCTCTTGGGTTTGCTATTTTTACCCACCCTGAGCCTTCCGGTCTCCATGGCGACGCCTCCAAACAGCAGATTCCAGGCAGCGATGACGTCACCTCTCCCTTTCCTGCCGCCCAGGCCTGGAGGCACAGGCCCTCCGCAGCGGCCGCCCCAGGCTCCCGTTCACGCCCCCTCCCCTCCCTGCTGCCCGGCGCCGGGCCTCCGCGCAGCGCCCCCCTTCCCGCACCCCTGAGAGTGGCTGTGCTAAAGCGCCGGCCGGCAGAGGGCACGGGCCCAGGGCCCTCGCCGCCCCCGCCCCCCACTGCCGCGCGGACGCCTGGAGGGAGCTCCGCAGGCCTCGGCAGTGGGAGACGGGCAGGAGGCGCCAGGCCTCTGCGCAGGCTGCCGGGCCGCTGGCCTGCAGGCCTGGGAAGCCCCTAGGCAGCGGTGCCCTGGCCACCGCCCTTGGTCAGTACGTGCCCAGGGTGGCAGTGAACTCGGCCCAACACGAAATCGTAAATTTACTTACAACCGTGTTTTTGCCCATCAGTGTTCGTTAGTGTTTATGTGTTTACCGTGTGGCCCAAGACAACGCTCCTTCTCCCAGGGTAGCCTGGAGACGCCACAAGGTCGGACACTCCTGCCAGCATCTGCGTCAAAGTGGTAGCAGTGGACGGGGCTCAGAGAGGTGGCAGTTGCACCGGCAGGGCCTCGGCGCCCGTGGCGTCTGGCCCCTTGGTGGAGGCTGTTGGCTGGGCACGCCGAGGCCTCCACTCGGACCTGGCTGCTGGATGTGGGGGGGGGGCATAGCCCCTCCTCTGGGCCCAGGTCCCTCCAAGTTGGTCACCAGGCTGTGTCTCTGGCTGGGCCACGCTTTACTGTCCCGGCCCTCAGCCTAAACCAGGGACGGGTCACTCAGGGCAGGAGGGCCACCGCCGACCGGGATGTGACGGGAAGGCAGGATGCCTGCACACACCCCGGGTCCCCCCTGCTGGAGGAGCACCCACCCCTGGGCGTCAGCTCTGCTGCAGGCTCGGACGTGAGACGAAACGACTAGGGAGGCTTTGCGGAGCCTCGAAGGGGGGCGACCGCCGCTTGGGGAGCTGGGACCCGCCCGGTCACGAGAGCTTGTGAGGGCCTGCCACCCTGCCTGTGGGTACTGGGGTCCCATCCCCGAGGAGGGCCTGCCCCTCCCATCACCCCACTTGACTAAAGAAATTGTCGCCCCACCCCTGCCGCCCTGGCCTGGAATCAGATGTAGTCTCGGGTCAAAGGTCAGAGAGCAGGCAGGGTTGTGGAGCTCTGTGTGGGGGGGGTGCTGAAGCCCCCCCAGTGCGGGCCAAGCTGAGGGTTGGGGGGCCACACGCCATCCTGCCGAGACCCAGAAGGGCAAAGCAGACCTGAGGAGAAGCCTCCCTGGCTGCGAACTCCGCTCCCGAGGGGGTGGTGAGGCTCACATTCCTGCCTTTCTGCAGGATTTCGGGCGCGAAGTCCCAACTCGCCTCGCTCTGACACAGGCGGGCACATGCGCAGGCCTGGGCACGAGACGGCAGGTGGGCGGCCCCGCTCCAGAGCCCCACACAGAGGCACTCGCAGGAAGGTTCGCCAGAGCCCGAGGGCCTTCCCGCCAGCCCTGCTCCGGGAGCCTCCTGGTTCCCCAGCTTGGTGCAGGGCAGCGGGGGGCAGGAGCCCTGCCCCTGAGTGCAGGTGGCTCTGGCAGAGAGGTGGCCGTGGCTCGCTACATTGAACACCCACTTTGACAAGGTCCAGCGGAAAGCAGGAAGAAGGCAGGAGGGGGACTCAGAGCCTGCTCATCACCGTCATCCCCAGGCGGCCTCAGTCCCCTACCCTTCTCCTGGGGAGTCCGTGTGAGGCCCAGGCCACAGCCCCTGCCCCTTCCTCCTTGCCCTCCGGGGCTGAGCTCAGGCTTCCCGTGTGCCCTGCCCCAGCAGGTCTCCTGCCTGAGGGGCAGTGCCAAGGGTGGGACCCCCGCCAGACGAATGGAGTTGGTCTCGCCCCTTCGCCCAAAGGCTGCCCTGTGGCTGGCACTGGCACTTGGAGAGGCCCCCTGTGCTTCGGTGCTTGCAGATCCGAGATGCCAGCTGAGGTGGGGACATGTCAGGAGAACAAGCCAGAGGGAGGTGGAAGGGAACAGATGTCCAAGGGGCTCCTGATGGGGAGAGTGGCAAAAGGCGGGCGTCCCAGGCAGCAGGGTCCATGCAGACGGGTTGTGCAGAAGGAAGGGGGCAGTGGCAGGAGCCTGTTGTTCACCCCTGGGGGCCTGGGGGGAGGCTTGGGGGCCCTGCTCTGAGCCCCAGGGACCCCAGTGTCACAGCCACGCTGGCAGGCTGGAGTGGGGCACCCCCTACAGGGTGGGGAGGAAAGTGCAGCGAACAGCCCCTGTGCCTCCACTTCCATGCTGGGAAAACTGAGGCAGAGTGAGGTATCGATTTGAAACACATGAGGCTATTTTTCTGAACACTTGGTTCCCAGTCCCACCCCCCAGCCTGGCGGAGCGCTGGAGTGGCTGCCAACAGCCCCTGGACGGCCTCTCCCTGCCTGCCCGGGGACCTGCGGCCTGCCGTCCTGCGCACTCTGGCCGAAGTGCAGGGGTTAGGTAAACAGGCGACGTCCAAGGGCGGGGCCAGCGGCGGGCAGGGCCAGCAGGCTCGAGGGCCTGCCGGTCACCCAGCCCCATACCCGGCAGCTCGCAGACACTGCAGAGAGGGCTCCCTTGGCCCAGGCCTGGCATTGGCTTCCACACCACGCCCTCCACAGGCCGTCCGCCTCCAGGCCATGCGCTGCCCAGCGGGCTCTGTCCCCGTGAGTAATATTTAACTTGGAAGAGCTGGCAGACAACTGCAGGGCTGGGCTAACAACAGGTTTGGGTTGCGATCTGCTGGCCGGGGAGGGGGAGGGGGATTGAAGGAGGGAGAGGGCAGAGCTGAGAGGAAGAAAGCAGGTGGGGGGATCAGAGGGCCAGCCACTCCAGGGGACTATGGGGCCCAGACCCCAACGAGCCATAGGGACCACCCACTCCCATGAACCGGAGCTTTATGGCCAAAGGGCTGGAGGTCTGAACTGGGTATGAGACTGCAGCTGCAGCCTCAGTGTCCCCTGTGGGACCCGCCCTGGTTAGGAGAGGGCTCGGGCTGCAGCTCTGCGGCAGGGACGCAAGACACCTGCACACACGTATGCACACATGCCACGTGAATGCACACATACAAACTAACACATCACATGAACACACCCGCACATGCACACATGCAAACGCTAACATTCGAACACACATGGACACCCGCACCCCCCATGTGCAACACATGAACACACCTGGGTGTGTGCACGTGTTACATGCACAAACCCACACACGCCACATGAACATGACTGCACATACACATCACATGCACACACCACATGAACAAACACACCCACACATCACAGAACACACCCGCGCACACATCACATGCACACACATACACAAATGTGCATCACAGGAATGCACCTGCACGGGCGTGCACGCATCGCACACAGTTGTGAACAGAATGGCTGCCTGCAGCTCAGCAGCTCCAACACGAGGACGGAACCACCTGGAAGCAGGAGCAGAGGTGAAGCCCTAGTGTGGGGCCAGGGAAGGGCAGGGCTGTCCCCAAACAAGGTTCCAGCCACCAGGGTTGACCACCTGTCCCTGTTGGTCGGCCCCTGCCACTAGGGGGAGCTCACCAGGTGGTCTGGTCCTTGCTGGTCCTGAAAGCCTGGGCAGCAGGGACAAGGGCAGAGGGGACGCACCCCGGCCAGCGCCTGTACCCACTACATCCTGGGCATGCCGGGTGGTTCGTAGGGCCTGGGCTCTGGTCCTCAGAGGAAGGGATTGTAACAAGCATCTGGGGCCCTCCCTGTCCCCACGGCTGCAGGGCCAGCCTGAAGCCCGGGGCCGGCTGAGGCCCCAGCAGCACCCTGCCTGCAAGCTTGGTGGACGCCGGCCCCCCATGCCGGTGCCCGATGCTCTTGTCCCATGGGGAAGACCAGCGGCTCATCCGGGAGCCCTGACAGCCCCAGGGCTGGCCCCAGCAGGGGCAGCTTCCACAAAGGAGGTGGTGGCTGAGGAGATGCGGGGGCAGCTGATCGGGGCGGCTCCCATCAGGGTCTCCCACAAGCTAGGCAGAGGCTCGTGCTGCTGGCAGGATGAGCACCACCCAGGCCTGGAGACGCCAGAGGGAGACCAGCCACAGTGGCTGGCTGCAAATCGGCAGCCCGGGGTGCAGGCCTGGGGAGGTGGACTGCGGCAGAGGCCAAGCGCTCCCCTGGGCCTGGGTGCAGCTGGGGTGGGTCAGCCCTCTCCCCCAGGAGAGGGGAGCTGGTGGGGGCTCTGGGCACAGGGGCTAGGAGGAGCTGGCCTTACCCGCTGCTCCCAGGTAGAGAAGCTGCCCCCAGAGTTCAGCACGCGCCTCACCCTCTGACCCTGACCCCCACATGAGGCCACTCGGGCTCACTGAGCCTGGCTCACAACAAGGGGCCGGGCTTCAACCAGCCCACACCTCCCCGCAGGGCTGGATGTAGGGCAGCAGGCTGGGGCCCTGAATGTCAGCCTGGTGGGCAAGCCCCTGGCCAGGTCCCTGGGTGGCCCACTGGGCAGGGTGTGAGGGAAAACCATCCAGAAGGCCCAGTGGCTCACCCGCTCAGGCCCTGGTACAGCCTCAACGTCTGCAGCCTGGTTTGGTTCCGAGAAATGGGGGGCTGGCACCTGCCTACACCTCTGGAGCCCTGGCAGGGCCTTGCGGTCACTGGCCAACTGGAGCTGGGAGTCCAGGGGGGCTGCTCAGGCCTCGGCTTCTGCCCCGCCCTCCCTGAAGGGGTGGGTGGTCAGCACCACACTGAGAGGGGGGTGCAGGGCCCACCCCCGCGCTCTGTGGCCCCAGGGCTGCCCAGCTCAGCTGTGTTGGGCCTGGGAAGTGTGGCCAGTGATGGGCCTGACTGGCATCGTGGGATGGGAGTCTGGCCACAGAGAAGCCCGGGCCACAGAGCAAGGAGGTGGTGGCGGGGAGATGCACTGCTGGGCTGTCCCAGGCCTTGTGGCAGGACCCCTGGTGGGCCCTCCCCTGGTGGGCCCTCCCCACCTCCACCTGGGGGCTCCATGGCATGGAGCAGGGTGGGGGGCCTGGGAAGTGGCAGCTGGGGAGACGCTCATTGCCTGTGCTCCGGAGAATGGCCCCCCAAGTCGTATGTCCCCAGGGCCCAGTTGCCTCGGCCTCCACTGCCCCCTCCCCAACTCCCCTCTGCTCCCTCACCTCTGGGGTTTCTCCAGCTTCCTGTGACTCCTCCTCCACAGCCCTCTCCTTTGAGGGGCCGGATGGCTGGAAGGTGCCTGAGAGGAGAGGCCAGCTCTGCCCCCCCGCCCCTCCCCCCCGTCCTGCCGGCATGGCAGTGAGACCTACAGAGAGGACGGGGGCAGGGGCAGGGCAGGCCTGTCCGTGACGGAGGGGCCTCGGGTAACTGCCTGGGGCTGTTGCCAAGCTGGGGAGGCAGCCCAGCAACCACCTTGGGGCTCCAAGGCTCCTGCCTCCTGGGTGGTCCTGGGCACGAGGCCAAGGGGTGCCCGGGCAGAGAGCCGCCCACCCCCTGCCCCCTGGACCAGACGACAGTCTTACAGAGCCCCTCTCCCAGGGCTGGTGTCCCTCATGTGTCTCAGGCTGATGACCCTGGGTCCTCGGGGGCCCAGGGAGATTCAGAGGCAGATCCCAAGGGTTCTCATTATAAGGGAAACACTCTTTTTTTTAATCCTCCCCTGAAGATACATTTATCGATATTAGAGAGCGAGGAAGGCTGGGTGAGAGAGAGACACACATTGATGTGAGAGGCAGGGTGACCCAGGCACATGACCGATCAGCCTGGGACCTGGGACCTGGCACCTGACGGTTTACAGACGAGGCTCTGGCCAACTGAGCCCCACTGGCCAGGGCAGGAGAAAGCTTCTTTTTACGGTCTCTCTGTGGGAAGGCACCGTACCTAAAGCCTCCGGCAGGGGTGTGTGCCTTCGGGTGTCTCTGGGCCGCACTGGGGGAAGAGGAGGTGCCTGGGCTACATGTCAGACACCTGTGCGGCCGGTAATTGCAGAACAGTCCCATGGTGTTCTGCGTGGTTTACAATTCCCTGTGGGGCCGTGTTCCTGGCCATCCTGGACCACGTGCTGTCCGTGGGTTGGACACCCTGCTATGTGGCTTGAACACATGCCTTAGACAGCAATGGATGTCAGTTATTTCCCCATGAAACCGGACAGACATCACGCAGAGCAGAGGCAGGTGACCCGACCCCAGAAGCACGGCCCCTGGGACGGGGTGGGAGGCAGCGGCCCCTCTCCCGCTGGTCCCCTTCCCCTGCCCTGCAGGCCTTCCCTCCCACTGCCAAGGAGGTCGACCACGTCAGCTGACCCCTGACCTGGGCTCTGTGTCTGGCTGGGCGCTGGGCGGGGCTGTGGCTGCTATGCCCTTGTGAGGAAAGGGGGAGGAGAGTAGGGGAGGGGATGAAGGGGGCAGTGGGGGAGGGGAGGAGGCCCTGAGCGTTGCCACCGCTAAGGCCCAGGGGCTCCTCTGGAGGGGACCCTGCCTTGAGGGCTACTCTGGGTCACAGCAGGTCCCGCAGGACAAGAACAGCCCCTCTGTGCTGAGGAGGCCCCCAGGGCAGGAGACAGAGCTTTCCCCAGAGACCCCCTTGCCTAGAGTTGGGAGTGACCCCAGGGGCTCAAGGTGGGGGGTGTCTAGAAGGTGCAGGGACAGGGGCATCTCAGGAAGTGGAGGCCCTGCCACCAGAGTTGGTGAATGGGGCAAAGCTGCTCCCCTGGAGCTGAGACTTGGGGGGCCTCCCCAGCCAGCAGACATGTGGGTGTGAGCCTGATCTCGCCCTCACCCTCCGGGGGTCCACTTTCAGCCCCCACCCCCTGCTGGGGAGATGGTCAGCAGGACACGGGGGCCAGAGACATGGGTTCGGGAGTCCTAGGTGCCCCTACCCTGGCCGCACATGGTCTCCAAGCTGCACTTGGGTCGCCGGCTCAGAGCAGCCCCAGGGCCCTGTGAGGCGTCCCAAGGCTGCACACAGGATGAGGGGTCTGAACTCAAGGTGTCCGCAGGGCCGAGCTCCCTCCCGGAGGTCCAGGGAGGCTCCCTCCTGCCTCTTCCAGCGTCTGGTGGCCGAGGGCGCCCCTTGGCTTGTGGCCTCATCACCCCAATCTCTGCCTGTGTCCAGCTGCCCTCTTCAGATGAGGGAGGACCCCCGCATACTGGAGTTAGGGCCCCCCTAACCCAGCACAACCTCAGCTTAACGTGACTCCTCCTGCACAGACCCGGTTTCCAAGTGAGGTCACTCTCACAGGTTCCCAGGGAATATGGATTTGGGGGGCCTTACATCCCTTCAGGACACTGGGATGCCCCCCCAAGGATGGGGGTCACTGTTGGGGGCAGAGTGCAGGCTTGGCCTCCTGGGAAGTCAGACAGCTCGCCAGCCCTGCAATCCCACTTGTGGGCAGGAAAACCCAGGAGGGCGATGGGTGGAGGGAGGGGCTGGAGAGGCTTCTTGGTTTATCGGGGGTGGGGCGGGGTGCGTGGGAGGTGCCAGAGCAGAGTCCCATGGTCATCAGGAGGCTCCATTTTGGGGGAGAAGACCAGAGAGGGCAGCACCTGAGCAGGGGATGTGGGGACAGAAGGACCGTGTGGCTGAGGGAGGGAGGGCAGCACCAAGGAGACAGTGGGGGTGGGAGGGGCTTGGAGATGAGGCACTGTCTCTCCCGCCGGCCCCTACCAGCTGCCCCTGGACTTCCGGGCTCCTGGGGCTGTGGCTGGAGGCTGTGCCAGCCCTTGGCTTTAACCTGCTGACCCCTGGCGGTCCCAGCCATCAAGGACCCCCATCTGCAGGGTGAGCAGGTGCCCCCCCACTCCTGCACTTTTGGGTGGGCCCTGCACGGGGCTCCACTGCCCTCCAATCCTCCAGTGTTTCCCAGCAACTGACTCAACCCAGCCCGTCTCCTCGGCGTGCTCACGACCACAAGTGCCGCTGCCGGGTTCCAGGCGGGCTGGCCGGCTGGGCACACATAGGAGGGCATCGGAAGGAAGGCTGGGTTCCGGGAAGGAAGCGGCCCAGGCTCGGGGCCATCCCCGCTCCACAGTTGGCACGGGCAGGGCACCCTGTGTGGGGGCCTCGCCACCCACCCCCTCTGAGCTGATGGCACGTGCCTGCTGGGGTTTCCCTTGAAAACTGGAAGGGGCCGGTCCTGCTGCCAGATGGCAGAACTGACCCCCCAAAATCAAAGGAGGGTGTGGGGAAGCGAAGTGGGGCCTAGATCACCCCTGCCAGCTCCGAGTGGGCTCTGCCACGTCAGAGGCAGAGCGGTGCCCCACCTGCCACGGGAGCCAGAGACCACTCCTACCCTGGCCCCGAGGATGTCAGGAGTCCAGACACCCACCCCTTCGCAGGGAGAGGGAAGGGACCCTGACCGGCTGGCTGCTCACACCACCCCAACTCTGGGCCGGTGCCTTGAGGGGCATGGGGAACTGGCTCATCACCTCTGGATGGTGGACAAGGCCAGAGCGCACAGTGAGGGCCCAGAACTGGGCGGGCAGCTCCGAGGCTGGAGGATGGGGCCTGATGCCCCTGACCCCACAAACACTGTTGGCTGGGGAGGGGGCCTCCTGGGAAATGCTGACATATTCTGGGTAAACACAGATTTTGTCTTGTAAAAACTTGATTCTGCAGTGCCAGTGCCAGTCCCAGTCAGAAGTTATTCTCCGACAAGCTCTGCTGCCTGTCACTGCAGTTGATGGCTCAGCAAACTCAAGCCTTTTAATCAAGTTCAATGTCTCGAGTCCCTACGGCCCCACCAGGGCCCCACATCTCACTGACCACGGTGGGAGGAGGCGGGGCTGCAGGGCCCCCCTCCAGGAGGTTCCTGGGAGGCCTGGGGCGGGGTGGCAGCTGTCAGAAAGGATTGGCAGAGGGGATGGGGGCTTCCTGACCTGCCCTGGCACCTGCTGCATCCGGCTCAGGGTGGCCCCAGCTCTGCTCTGAAAGGAAGGGCCCCAGGCAGTGGGTCCTCAGGCTGATGGGGGATGTGAATCCTCAGCAGCTGGATGAAACCAGAGAGGAGAAGCCCCCGGATGGCTTACAGGTTGCTCTGGCCTGCCCTCTCCAGAGTGCCAGGAGCCCTGGGCTGCTGTTCCACCTGCTGGTACAGGCCTGGCCTGGGGTCCCCTCCCTTGGTAGCCAAGGAAAATGAGGCCCTTTGGGGTGGCCAAGGCCAAAGGAGATTGGGTGCCCCTCTCCTGTACCAAAGGCTTCAGGCAGGCACATCCTGGGGAACTTGCCCTCCCACTGGGCTGGAATCCTGGGTCCATCTGGGGCCTCTCACTCCTTCTGGGAACGTCGAAGGGCGTCTGTGGGGGAGGGGGGACGTGGAGGGTGGGAGTGGCCTGGAGAGGCTGGGGTGCTGAGGCCCCCAGTGTCTGTACCCCACCCTGCTCAGGAGCAGCAGCTCCTCACCCAGCTGTCCCCACAGCTTTCCAGCACGCCTGAGAGCTGTGCACACACTGGCCATCTGAGGCCTGGTAGGGCCTCGCTCGGCCTTGGGCCGGCCTGGTGCCACTCCTCCTGGAAGTCCCCACGGCTGGCTTGCAGAAGTGCAGTGACACTTCCAGGAAAAGCTCAGAAGCTGGGGCCAGCCAGGACCTGGTTAGGGAACCCAGATGCAGCTGTTCGGGAGTCCTCTGTCAGCTGATGCCTGCCGAGTGCCAGAGCCGGGAGCCCCCACACCTGGGGGCAGGCCAGGCACCAGCCACCTCGTCCAGGCCCTGAGCTCCTGCCATGGCAGCCCCGCTGGTCCATGCACGGCGGGGGTGGGGGGTAGGCTCTGGGGTCGAGGGTCCTGTGTCATGTCCCTGGGGTCTGTAGCACCTAGATCATCCCTGGCACAGGCAGGCGGTTGAGCACGCTGCCCCACCCTACAGTCTGCACCGGCAGCTGGCTGGGGGCCGGCCTGAGGGTGCCCAAACGTGGGGCTTGGAGGAGGTGGGACTGTGGTGGAGAGCGGGTAAAGTCGGATGGGGTTGAGGAGGCTGGGCAGCCCAGTGGGAGGCCCTGCAGGAGTGGGGTCCAGAGCAGAGCCCAAAGCTGGGAACAGCAGAAACGGCGCATCCAAGCGCCCCCAGTGACTTGTTTGTGTCCACCGAGAGTGGCCGCCGGCTACCAGTCCCCTGCACATCCTCGCCCCGTGGAGCCACCTCAGGGCCACCCCAACGCCCAGCGGGCAGGGGCTCTCCGTGGTCCGGAGCCGCAGAGGGTGCCTGGGCCTCTGCTGCCACCCAGTGGCCACTGGGAGTCGCCCAGGCGGGAATCGGGGGAGACCCTAGCAGGACCTGCACCCCGGGCACCATCCTGCCCGGGACCTAGGCGGGCCCCTGGACTTTGTCGCCTCCCTTCTCTTTTCCTTCATTAAGGAAACCGAGTTCCACCCTGTTCAAGAGACACGGTGACGGTCCTCGGAAGGACCGCCGGAGTCTGCCGAGTGGGGTTGAGGCTTGGGCTGTGCCAGCCGGGCAGCTGGGGGTGGCGGGGCCGGCGCCGGTGGGCTCTAACTGGGGTGACCGGGTGGAAGGCCTTCCTCCGAAGCCTCTGCAGACCCCGGGCCTCCGGTGACCGCGGCGGGAGGGGCCCCCCACCCCTCTGCTAGAAAATGTCTCCCCTGTGGTGGAGCAAAGAATGTTGCCCTCAATCTCCCCAGAGGTTGGAGTCAGGACACCTTCTGCTCTGATGACGTCACAACAGTCGGAAGCCTCTTCGAGGCCTAAGGAGCGGCCTTGGGAACCCCGGAGACGGGATTCCCCAAGCACCGAGGTAAGGTCGGATCGGGTTGGGGTGGGGGTTGGGGTCCGGGTCCTCGCGCCCGCCCGCGGGATCGGGGCGGGGCCAGCGTCCGTCGGGGGCGGAGCCAGTGCGGCGTCGGAACTGGCCGCTCACTTCCGCCGGACGCGCGTGCTGCGGGTCGATGCAGGCATCGCGGAGTTCTCGGCTTCGGCTGCGTCGCTGGCAGCCGCCCTCCAGGGGCGAGTGCGGCTGGGGTCTGGGGGGTGGCCGGGGTGGGTGGCCCAGTGTCCCCCGGGCGAGCTGTGGTCCGCGTCCCTCCCCACGTGCTTCCCACTGGGACCCTCCGGGCTGCGTACTTCGCCCGCTCCCTCCGGTCCTGCCCTCCTCTGCCGGTGCCCCCCACCCCCGGCGCCGACTGCTCCCCCGCGGATCTTCCCCCGGCTGATATCTATCCTCGCTGCCCCAGGCCTCCGAGCCCCCGCCCGGGGTCCCTCCAGGGCGGCGACGGCGAGCGTGCGCGGTTGTGGGCCGGGCTGCTGCGCGCGGTAAGCGCGGACTTGGACGAGGACGGGGTGCCACCGCCGCTGCCCGCTTTTCCAAGCCAGGTGGGTGGCCGGGCGCGCGTCCGGGAGGCCGGGACGCTGCTGACACCGCTTGACCCCCCTGTTTCGCAGGAGCCCAGCCGCTATCCTGAGCGCGCCTCGTCTCCTGAGGTCTTCACCGTGGGATCCAAAACCTTTTCCTGGACGCCCTTCCCACCTGCTCCGAGGGGAGAGGGCCCAGGCCGCTCCTACCGGGTGCTCCGCGAAGCCGGCGGGTGCCCAGGGTCCCCCGCCCAGTGCCCGCAAGCCTGCGCCGCGCCAGAGCCCCGCGGAGTCGTCGGCTCTCTGGCGCAGCCGGCGGTGGACGGGGCGCAGACACTGCAGAGCTGCCCTATGTGCCAGGTTGACTTCACTCCCGGGTGAGTGCCCCTGCCCTGGGCCGCCGCCTTCTGTTGCCGTTCCGACCCCGACCAGTTTCGGCCGGCTGAGAGCTCCCTCTGGCCTTTCAGAGTAACTGTATGCGTGCAGAGCTGGAAAAGGCAGTGACTAGGAGGTTAGCTGGAGGGCACGGGTCTGTGGGTTTGGGGGCCCACCTGCTAGCCAGCAGGCCCAGAGCCCCAGACAGGCTGCTTTCTGACAGGGGCTGCAGACTCTACAGCGGGAGGTCCGGGAGCCTCCTCCCTCCCTCGCCCAGTTGCCCTGAGCGGGGCCTGGTGGGCTGAGGCCTCAGGGCAGGGCCAAGATGTGGGTCACTGGGAGGCCCCCCAGGGTGGGCTGGAAATTTTAAAATTGAAGACTTTTGTGCATTACAGAAGTTTTTTTCTATTTCAAAAAACCTAGTATATATTTTTTATGGGTTATTTTAAGTAGGTGGATGGAATCCAACTGTATTAAGTTAAAACACTCAGCTTGTGGGCTGGGTGTTGCCTAGCTGGGGACACAGCTGGGGGGCTCACAGGGCCAGCATGGGGGGATGACCTCGGTTCAGGTTCGGTAAGTGGAAAGCAGGGTGTGGAACTGGGCCTGCCCTAGACCTCCTGTGGGCAGGACACCTGTGCTTAGGAGCCATGTCCCTGGACTTGTGGACACAGACACTCCCCTGGAGGGTGCAGGGAGTGGGCTCCAAAATCAGCAGCTGATGACAAAATAAATGCCCTTCGAGCCGGCAACCCACACGTTCAGAACGAAACCCACACAGGACCGTCCCCAGACATGATGTCTTGTTCGGAACCCCGTTGGAGTCAGGAGCGTGGCTCCCCCTCTGTTACGTCCGAGGGCGCCCCCAGCACCCCTACCCTGCCATCCAGGCTGGTGTGGGCAAGGTGGTGGCTGTCCTCAGGTGGGGCCTGTATGTGGTGAAGCCCTTGCTGGTCCCGCTTGGCGGATCTCTCGCCTCTGGCCTATAGTCTAGACAGGTTAGGGTTGTCATTAGCCACACCTGGTGCCAACCCCAGTGCCCAGGGAAGGGAAAGGGGTGAAGTTGACAGGGCTTACATCGGTCAGCAGAGGCCCTGGGGCTCCTGGAGGCCCAGATTTGGGGGAGGGGCTGGTGCCCCCCCCAGGCCTTTGTCTTTGCATCTCTGAAGACAGGCTCCCGAAGACAGGGACAGTAGGGAGGAAAGTTCCAGGTTTGAGCATTAAAGCAGTTCAGTGAACTTGGCAGAGTGCCAGCATTTTTCCAACGTGGTTGTCAGTGCCCTTGGGTCCAGGTCTTGAGCATTGGTCTCTATAAGTCTGGAATGCTTCTAGCTTGTTCTTCCATCGGATTGTAAAGGACAGAGCGACCTGGGGCCAGAAACACCCGAGGCCGCAGCCTCCCCTAGGGAGACGCCGGGAACTCCCGCCTTGGAAACAAGGCCCCCTTCCCACCCCACCGCACACGGATGCCCTAAGGCAAGGAGACAGGCTGGCTCAGCAGAGTGCCGGTGGCACTGGGACATGGGAACTGCGCTGTCTGGCTGGTCCGAGACCAGTGTCGGGAGCTGTGGCCTCCGCTCTGGCCGAGGGAGGGGCCGGGCACAGTAGGACCGGTCCGTCCCATTTCCACCAAGCCTCAGCATCTCCTGGGCCGCTCAGAAAACCTTTCTACTGTGATGTGAGGGACTCAAACCACGTGTGAAGTACTGTCCCTGCAGGGCCCCTGCTGCTGAATTCAGGTATTTCGTGGGTTTTCTGATTCCTGCATCACGTAGGGGGTTGGGCAGGTCGGCTCCAGTTGACGGAGGAGCCCGAGTGGTGGGTCTCCTGACATGTGGGACCCCCAATGTGTGGGTCCAGAGCTGCTCGAGGCCCCTCAGGCTGTGGGGTGCCCGCTGCTCTTGTCCTGTTCTTGTTCAGGGGCCACTGGAGGTACTGCCTGAGCCCCCTTGTCCTCCAAGCTGTGCCAGCCGTTCATGCCCAGGTACCAGGCATCACAAGCAACTGTGAAGAAGGGGTGTTGTGTGTGCATGCTGAAGAAGGATTGGTCGAGACAGTTCTGTCCCTGGGGCCAGGGCCGGGGGGGGGTCTGAGGGCTGCACCTGAGGGTGGCCTGCAAACAGGGTGACCTCGGACCAGGCCCGAGGCTCTCTGGCGGCCTTGGAGGCAGCACATGGCAGGGGCTGGTTCTAAGGATAGGCTGAGTGGCTCCGGGGACTTCAGGACCTGTGGGCTGGGGTCCGTGGACACTGAGAAGGCCGCCAGATGTGGCATGGGCCCCGGCAAGCAGCAGGGCACTGGCTGCGGGGCCAGGAGTGACCGGGGTCCAGTGGCGTTCCTCCTGGTGGTACTGGGTCCCCATAGGCTCGTCAGGGGAGGTTGCTGTAGGTTTGGTGCTGCGACTCGGTGGCTCCAGGGATGGGTCTCTTTCTGGCCAGTGAACTAGGCTGGCTGGTCGTGGCCCTGGAGGTGCCTTGGCTAGGGGGTCCCCTGTTGGCAAGGCCATCCAGGCTGACCAGCAAACTAAGTCCTTGGCCATGGCCATGGGTGTCCCTGGAGCTCTGCAGGACCCCTGGAGCCTCACCCAAGGTTGCTTCTGCGCCCTGCTGTGGGAAGGGACCCGGGGCCCTGTGGGGGAAGTTGCTAGCAGACCAGCTTGGGCTAGGCTTCGAGCAGTTCCCTGGGAGCTGTGACGTGGCCAAGCCGAGTGGACACCAGGCCGCCCGTGGCCTCGGACACAGAAGCTTGAGTGCACATGTCCCACTCGGCCTCCCTGTGTCCCGTGTCTAGGGTGTACGCAGAGCCTCTGGCCGAGAGCAGGACCTGGGAGGGTCTTTCCTGGTGGGTGCGGCCGCTCCTCCCAGACCTGTGCTCATGGGGACCAGCCCGCAGGTCATTGGCAGGGCTTCTCTGGCCAGGTGCCCTTCCGTGTGGTGGCCCTTCCCTCCCCGTGATTGGCCGTCTCTCCTCTGCCTCACAGGCTGGCCCAGCTGGACATCGACGGGCACCTTGCCCAGTGCCTGGCAGGCAGCACAGAGGACGTGGTGTGGTGAGCCGCCCACAGCGTCCCCGCCCAGACTGCTGCCCCGCCCCCGATGTGAGGGGGCTGAAGCTGTGCATGGGGCCCCAGCTCCCTCTCCTCCTCGGCCTCTTCTCGGCAGGGCCTGCAGCCATGGGAACAGTGGTCGGCAGGCACGCCCGGGCCAGTGTGCGGACGGCCTCACCAGCTGACCTGGGCCTCGGGACCCAGGCGCCCATCTGTGTTCGGGGGAAAGGCTGACTCCGAGCAGCAAACACTGAGTCTGACCCTGGGGCACTGGCCCCTTCTGCAGCCGCTGTTACCCCTGGAGGGGACGACCGGCAGGCGAGGCAGAGTAGCTTCCCCTGGGCCCGAACTGAAGGGCGGATTTGGCCCAGCCACCTCCACCTGGTCCAGGCTTCCAGTGTGGGGTGGGGCGTGGGGCTGGCTTCCCTGCCTCTCCAGGTTCCAGGAGAGCTGGGCTCTGTGCCAGCTCCGGCCCAACACTCTTGTCTCTGCCACGTGCACAGCAGATGGGGAGCCTGATGTAAAACTGCAGGTAAACTTGTAGACGTCCTGATTTCCTCTCAAAACTGGCCCCGTCAGCCGTGACAATGCATGGAGGGAACCCACAGTGAGCCCCCGAAGGGGAGACGCCGACCTGAACTGGCTGTGACTGGCGCTGAGTCTGGGAAAGGCGGCACTACAGGGGTGGCAGAAGGGCCTGTGGGGCCATGGGAGGGGACAGGTGGAGCAGGCGCTGAGGCAGGGAGGCTCTGCATCACCTGTCATGGTGGACATGTGTCACCAGCCGCCTTGTCCAGGCTCCCAGGACAGGCACCACCAGGATGTAAGCGGGGAACCTGGGTGACGGCGGTGTGCCCTGTGCCACATGCTCCCTCTGGGGGGCGCTGGCAGTGGGGGCAGCTCTGCCTGGCAGGGAGCAGACAGCAGATTCCTGTACCTGCCCCTCAATTTTGCTGTGAACCTAAGATCGCTCAATAAAACCTGTTACTTAAAAATGGCTTAAAAAAACTGCTTCCTGGAAGCACCCACTTTGAAAGAATAGCAGAGAGCGTATTCACGAAGGTTTTTTACTGGCATGCTGGCCCAGAGTGGCCCTGGCCATGGCCCATGGGAGCATCATCCATGGTGGGACCGGGCCGGGGCTCTGCTGAGGGGGCAAAGCCACACGACAGGGCTGCCCACAAACCTCAGAACCTCCAGTCGCAGACTCAGGTGCTCACGTCCTCCGCCTTCTTCGCTTGGACAAGCAGGTGTGTGCAGAGCTCCCATCAACGTGAGCAGTGTCACACACATGCACTGTGCACAGGTGACCAGACCATAAACACCTGGTGTTGAAACCAGGTCTCAACCTGGACGCACGCACCTGGGCCTGAGCTGCAGCCCACGGGGCTGACGACCTGCCAGGGCCAAGGGCATGTCTGGCAGCTCCCGCCACACAGGGCTTCTCCCTCCCTAGGTGACACTGGCACGTTCTGGTTCTCTGCTCAGCAGTCAAGGGCGATGGCACAGGCCACAGACCGGGCTCTGCTGCCAGACATCCTGTGCCGTGGAGTCCCAGGTGGCTCTCAGATCCCACGTTCCTGGCCTGGGTCTTTGGAGGCATGTCTTCCTGGTGGCACTTGGGTCTGGTTGATGCCTCCATGGTCCACAAAAGCTGCTCTGCAGCCCCAGGGGTCGGGGGTGGGCAGGGACCTCAGGGATGGGTCAGAGAGCCTGGTGCTCCTGTCCCAACACCTGGGTCCCTGAGGAGCCCAAGCGTGTGCTGGGCGTGGTGCGCACTGAGACCAGCAGAGCCGGTCGGGGCCGCAGCTCCTTTGTTTCCGCCCTTCTCACCTGGACCTCCTGCCCCAAACTGCCAGTGCAGGGGAGGGAAGGGGCCCGCTCGCCACGGAGGCGCAGTGGGGTCGTGGTGGTGCGAGCCCTGGCTGCATGGTGGACGGTCGGGGCCTTGGTGTCTGAGGAGCCCCAGCTTGTGGTCCAGCTAATGTGTTAGGGACTTAAACACTCGCCTGACTCACCTCTTTTTAGAAGTCCTTTGTTTCAGCTCTTCAGGCTGTCCTTCTACCAAGGGGGTGACCTGGCAGCTTGTGCCCCTGCTCAGACGTCACCAGTGAGCTGTCAGGGTGGTGGCACAGCGCCTGCTGGCATCCTGGGTGCCGTTTGGCCACAAGGCTCGGCCACTATGCACAGTCCAATGTTTTCTGATTCTGAGCGTCACCATCAGACATGCCCCCAAACCGCCCTGGACATGCCACGTGGTGCGGGCGCTGCTCAGCGTTTTCAGGGACGTGTTTGGAGCATACCGAGTTTCCCATGTTTTCTGTTTTGTCTGCCAGTACTCCGGCGGGCCAGGCATCAGACTCTGCCACCAATTCTCCGTGTCCCCCCGAATGCTGGGGGGGACTCGGTGCCAAGGCGTGGCGGGGGAGGGGTGGACTCCCCGGCTGCTTCCGGGCTCAGTGTGAAAACCCGTTAAGCATTGACAACAGGAACTTACCAGGACTGAGAGGGTCTGCATTTGTAAAAACTCATGACAGGTGCTCAGATCCCCATGCCCGCCCACTCTGTGCTCACACCACGCTGCTCTGCCGAGATGCCAGCAGGCGCCCTGAGAAGAAAAGGCAGCAATGGCGCGTCTACACCATCAGTACGCTTTATTCCCAGGACATTACAGGTGAGTCTCTCGGCGGAGCGGGTCAGTTCCGCTTCTGTGGAAAGTGTGCACCTTCGGAATTGCGGGACCGTGTCTCCCTTGGACACGGTCACTGCGGGGCCTCCGTGACGCAGGCACAAGGAGCAGAGTCCTCCCGCACGAAGCTGCTGTGCGGGCTGCCGGGAGACGTCTGCCCTGAGAGGCGCCCTGGCCGCGCGGGCGTGGTCTCAGTGCAGTGCCCTCCCTGGCACGCGTGCCAGGGGGAGGGGACGGGCGCGCACAGGCTGCCTCACACGGCCTCCTCGGTGGACAGCAGCAGCGGGTTGATGTACTCGAACCCTGCGAACTCGGACTGGTCGATCCTTTTTAGGGCGTCCCTGCAGGCACAGGCAGAAGGCTCAGTCCAGGGTTGCCCTCCAGACCCCCACACACCTGGCTCTAGTCAGGCGTACCCCCCCAGCCCCTGCAGGAGCTCACTCATCATCGGGGGTCAACTGCACCGGCTCGCTGGTGAACTGCGTGTCGAAGTTGTCCAGGCCGTAGTCGTCTGTGATCTGCGGCTGGAAGGGCGGCAGCGCCTGCTTCTTCTCCAACTGGGGGCACGCGAGAAGGCACGTCAGTGTCGAGCGCCCCCTCAGCGGGCTGACCGACCTTGGCCAGAGGGTGCCTGAGACCCAAGGGCCCTGAGCACAGCCAAGGCGGCGCTGGGCCCACAGACGCCCGCCCTCCTGGAGGCCTTGAGTTCCCACCCGAGACAAGCAGCCTAGCCGATACCAAGAAAACTCCAGCTTGTGTCCCTGTGTGTACGTGGGGGCCGAGTGGTCAGGAACACCAGGCAGACAGCAGGAAGGGCCGGGAGTGGGTTAGGGACTGGTCAAGAGGGAACACAGCTCTGCTGACAAGGCCAGGGAAGGAGACGAGGACGGCACAGCCACAGACGGGTCTTTCCCACATGAGGCCCCCGGGGCTTTGGGGTGCGGCCAGTGTGGCAGCCGGGTCACGGTGCCCACAGCCAGGCCACAGGTGGAGAAGTGTCCGTTTTCTGTTACCAGTTAGGTGCCCAGAAAGGAAGCACAGAGTGGAGGGACAGGCTGTCCCTGCAGACAGAGCTGCTCCCCCTGTGCTTGTGCACGCATGTGTGAGCATGTGCATGGGAGCGTGCGACCCAGCAGGGATGGCCTTCCCTTCCACCCTGGGCCTGCAGAACGGCCCTGAGGAGAAGGGTGTGGAGGGAGGAAGGGCTGTTGGCGAAGTGGTGGCTGCCGGTCGGTGCTCAGAGACCTAGAAACTCTGGGAAGGAGCCAGGGACTCCAGCTGGGTGCAGGGACGCCGGGTCAAAGGAGTCAGGAATGTCCCACACACCTGCCATACTCTGAAAACTCTACCGACAGTGAGTGTGACGAGAATTAACTGTTGGCTGTCTAATAAAGTTACAAAACTGCAAAAGCAAACAAACAAACAAAAAACCCAGACAAGGAAGAAAAACGCAGCGGACAGGAGCAGCACAGCCCTCAGTGACACCCCTGTGCGGGCCACACTTGGCCACGTGCAGGGCACCAGAAGGAGAATGCCGGACACTGACCAGGGTGGGCTGGGCATTGTCCTGATAACGGAAAGGTCGTAGGATCGATTCCTGGTCAGGGCACAGGCCTGGGTTCTGGGCCAGGTCCCTGGTGGGGGGCGCGTGAGAGAGAACCACACACTGATGTTTCTCTCCCTCTCTTTCCCCCTTCCTTCCCCTTTCTGTAAAAATAAATGAAATCTTAAAAAAACAAAGAAGGTGCCAGAAGGGCAGGAGGAGTCCGCCGTGTGACCAGGGCTCCGTCCCGGCCAGACCTGTGGTGGTGGGTCTGCTGTGCCAGGCACCGTGAGGGCTCGGCGAGGCCCCAGGGGTCACGGCTTGACACGGCACACCTGCATCCCCAGCCCCCGTCCTGCCGAAGAGAAGGCAGCTGAAGGAGCTGGACACAGCAGGAAGCTTCTTCCTAAAACCCCCAGAGCGTCAGAATGCAGCAGATGGGGAGCTGGGGAGCTGGCAGCCAGCTGTGAGCCTCCCAGCCGGGACAAGTGAGCCCCTTGACCCGCTGGGGACAGGCCTGCAGGGCAGCAGCAGGAACACGGGGACAGGTACCGCAGGCAGTGGGATGATTCTGGACTGAGCACCAAGGTCTGTGGACAAGACAGGAGGCTGTGGGCCTCACACGACTTGGACACTAAGTTCTCAGGTGCAATGTCCAGGAGCTGAAGGAAGGACACCAGGCCCGTGAGGAGAAGGCACACGAGCGTGACCTTTGGGAACCCCCAGATACGTCTGCCTGGAGCTGCCTGTCGGGTCCGCCCCGGGCTCTGCGCTCGCTGGGAGCATGCAGTGCATCCTGGCCTGGGGCCAGTCGCTGCTCAGAGTCCACTCCTGGGCAGGGAGCCACACAGAAGCTGTCCCCCGCCCAGACCCCTGGCAGCTCAACCCAGATGTGCAGGCAGGGCCACAGGGCCACGTGCCTGCGGTTAATCTGAGACGTTCAGATCCGGGAGAACATCAGGAAGCTCGGGAAACCAGGTTTCTGGGCTGTTGGCTGCGTGGTGCTGCCCGCACCTGGGGGCCAAGGGACCCAGCCAGGGCTGAGGAGAGGCCGTTCCAGGCCATCAGCACCCAGAACACCCATGGGGACCCGTGAGGGCAGAGGGACCTGGGTCCCCATGTGATCAGAACGCTCTGCTCCTCCGTCTCCGCACCCTTTAGAGAAAGACGCCCCCTGCACTGCGCTCCGGCCCACGCCCCTCTTCCTCACAGATGCCCCAGGCTGCCTGGCGGGTCTGCACCTGTGGACAGTGGCCACCACTGTGGCTGTTACCACTCAGGCCAGGCCGTGTGGCTCAGATACAAGCACCATTCATGCCCAAGTCACTAGCCCATACTCTGCGCCCACAGAAAGCGTTCAGACAGGGATGAGGGGCTCGGCCTGTACCCAAGGACAGGTTGTCAGCAAGGACACGATGGCTGGATGTCACCAGATGCCACCTTCAGAGGACATGGCACTGTAGGCCGCCAGGGTTCCCCCTGAGGCCCACGATCTGGCCGGAGCCCACAGCAGTGCTGGGGCTGCACTTGAGTCCCTAAACCCACAGGGTCCAAGGTCACAGACCAGTGTGGGTGCCAGGCTGAGTGCATGTGCCGGGCTGCACAGACGGGTCAGAAACCAGCCACAGTCCAGTCTCTCCACCTCCTGTGTGCGGGATGGCACAACTGGGGAAATTCAGAGTCAGCTTCTCAGAGTGCGCCTGTCTCCTAACTGTGACAGGACCTTGGGTTCTGCTGTGAAACCACCCAGCTCGGCCTGTCCCCCCACTTCCCTCACCCAGCCAGGGTCCCAGGAGCCCCTGAAACACACAACAGTCTTGCACATGGTGGGTGGCGGCGATGGGAGGGGCAGCCAGCCCGTCCACCCCAGGGCCGGCTTCCTTCGCTTCTAGTTTAAGCCCAAGTTCAGCTTTTACTTAATTAGCCACATACTCTTTTCTCCCAGACGGTACATTCTAAGGGATGCATTTTGGCAACTCCACAGCCATTTCTACAGTTTCAGACAAACTCAGTCCCGTTTGCCTTCAGTACCAGGAACCACAGCGCCAAACTCCAATGGCCCAAACATCCCGCCTTGGACCAGACTGAGCGCCAGGCCTGGACAATCAACCCACAGGGAACCAAAGGAGCCGCCCTCTCCGGGCGGCCCCCACTGGTGAGTCTGCACAGAACCGTGGCAGGGGCCAGTGCCCCACGGGACCCGGCAACCTCAGGGCCATCCAGCAGCACCGTCCCCAGGGACCAGGCTAGGCTGGTCCTGCCTCCCTGTTCGGTCACGAGTAACTTTCAACGCCACCCCCCGCCCCGGCAAGCGCCCACCGCACCCCGCACACCCCCAGCCCCACCCCGCACACCCCCAGCCCCACAGTGCGTTACCAGGTCCCAGTCTATGCTGCGGAAGAACGCGTGAGACTTGATGTCGGAAAACCCAGTCTGTGGCCGGCAGCCGAGCCTCTCTTTGGGGTCCTAGGGGTCAGAGTTTCAATGAGGACACGCCAGTTGGAGCGGAGAAGGCCCACCCGCCGCCGCCCTAGACCCACGGGGAGGCTGGTGGCTGTAAGTGTACCTTGTTCAAAAATCCTTTCAAGACGTGGGAGGCTTTGACGGAGAGGAAGCGGGGGATGCGGATGGGCTTCTCCAGGATCACTGCAGAAGTGGGGTGGACGTGAGATGCCGCGGCCTGGCCGTGACCTCTGTGTCCGCTGTGCTGCAGTGCAGGAGCCGTGTGGGGCGGGGTCCAGATGGCTGCGCCGCCCAGGACCCCAGGTGGACGGCCAGCGTCCCCATGTACACGGCACCCCCGCGCACGGCCGCCAGGGGGCGCCACGGGGCCAGCCGAGTCCTGGAGGCAGGGCAGGTGCGCCCGGGTGGTGGGAGCCCTAACAGGCTGAAGGGGCAACGCCCTGGCTGAGCCACCCGGCCCCTGCTGCCCACCCCCACCAGGCCTCCAGGATGCACCTGGCCCGGGTGGGAGGGTTTGTGCTACATCAGGACAAGTTCTTCCCTGATGACAGGAAAGAGTGGTCCCCCCGCACGGCTAGCCCGACCCAGTCGGGGGTGGGGTGGGGGCAGAAGGTTCCAGGGGCAGGGACAGGCCTGGGACCTCCCGGCCACAGCATCACCTTGGAACAGGTAGTCCTCGGTGTTCATGTCGGGGTTATCCGTGATGATGTCGAAGGGGGAGCGTCCGGCCATCATCTCGAACATGAGCACACCCAGCGCCCACCAGTCCACGCTGAAGCCTGGGGGGTGGGGGGGAACACAGCCGTCACGCAGCGTGGCACATCCCTGCCTGTCTTGTGTTGGCTGCCCTCTGCCCTCTGCCCTCTGCCCTGGGGGACGAAGTTCTCTAACGACTCCAAAGCCGTTCTGCACTGAGGACACAGACCCTGGACCCGGCTCCGCATTGTCATGGGGTGGAGGTGGGGGTGGGGGGCCCTTCAATGCTGTGTGTGGCACTGGCGGCCGCGTAGGCGGGGAACACTGAGTCTGTCTGCGGGTCAGCCGTCCGTGCGTGTTTCTGGTGCGCACGCAGACTCCCTCCTTGGAGACACTCCCACATTTTCTCCTGTGTTCATAGTTTGGGTTTCACATTCAAATACGCCTGGTGTGTCGGGAATATGTTTCAGCGAACGGGGGAGCCCTGCCCACGGGTGGCCAGCTGTCCCGAAGTCTCGGCGACCTGCTGCCTGTCCCCCTCTGGCCCCCTGTGCCTGAGCACCTGACGGGGCGGGTCCCATCCACCCCTCATTGTAACGGCAAAGGAAACGCTGAGAAGTATCTGACGTCTTACGGGGACACTAGCATGCCCGCGCCCAGAGCATGCTGTTTCCCAGGCCAAGGAAGGGGGACAGAGCGCACCACAGCGTCCACGGGGTGGCGGGGGTGTGGTTCCAGGTCACGGCCGCTCCACCAACTGTGGACCCTGGTCTGTCCTGAGTCCTCTACCGGGGACGCCTGGGACAACAGGGGGTGCTGCATGGTCTCAACTAAGGGTGTGTCCAGGGCGCACAGCTCTGGAGTGACTGGGTCAGTGAACCCCTCTCCTGGGCTGCCGGGCTGCCCCCCACATCCGCCGCGCTCAGCCCAGTGACAGAAACCGCCGCCTGGCCCCGCCCACCTGCCCCCGCACCGCCCCCCTGGCCAGTGGCCGGTGCTCACCGTACTCCTCCCCGCGCAGGATTTCTGGGGCGATGTAATTTGGGGTCCCGCAGAAAGTGCTCGTGGTGTCACCGGGGCCCAGGCCCTCCTGTGGGGACACAGTCGGTTACCAGGAGGGAGGACAACTCTGCTGTGACCGTGCCAGTGGGACCGTGCGCCTCAGTACAGCAGGACAGGCCCGGCCCGTGAGGGTGTGGTGTCTGCCCTGAGTCACATCGGGCGAGCAGGCCAGAGCGCAGGGCCCAGACCCGGGGGGCCGCTCGCCTTGCACATGCCGTAGTCCGTGAGCTTGATGTGGCCGTCAGCGTCGAGGAGGACGTTATCCAGCTTCAGGTCCCGGTAGATGATCCCCCTCTCGTGCAGGAAGTTGAGAGCGATGCAAATCTCGGCGGCGTAGAACCTGGGGGACGTCCTGGTGTCAGTGGGCCCAGCGAGGGGCTTGGATAGGAGGCCTCGGGGCCTGCTCCCCCCTTGGACAGCCCCAGCCCTGGCTGACCAGAGCTCAGGGCCCACAGATCCAGGGGAAATGCCAACCAAAGCCACAGGGAGACACTGGCCACAGTCAAACACACACACACGCACACACCACATACGCACACCACCAAACACACACATGACCAAACCAAAACCACAAGTGTGATAAGGACACAGAGAAACTGGACCCTGGGCATGGTTGGTTGGAGTGTAAACTGTCAGCTTCCGTGAAAGACGACGTGGAGATACCTCTAAAAATGACAGAATTACCCACGACCCAGCCATCCCACTGCGGGGCCTGTCCCCAGAGCAGTCGAAAGCAGAGGTGAAGGAATGGGTGTGCCCCTGCGTGCACAGTGGCACTGCTCACAATTGCCAAGAGCATGGCAACAGCCCTGTGTCTGTGGAGGATGGACACGCATGAGGTGGTCCAACCACACGGGGAACATCGCTCAGCCTCAGAAGGAAGCAAGCTCTGACACATGCTATAATGTGGACGGACCCGGAGGGCGTCACGCTGCGTGACACGAGCCAGACACAGAAGGACAGAGACTACGTGACTCCACTCTCAGGGGGTCCCTGGAGGACTCAGGCCCACAGGCACAGAGCAGATGGTGGAGCAGGGGCTGGGGTGAGTGGGGAGCCTGTCATGGGGACAGAGGTGCTGTTCGGGAGGACAGAAAGTTCTGGAGACCGGGGTGGTAATGGCTGCACAACAGAGGGAGTGTGCCTGACGCCCCTGAGCCATGCCCTTGACAACGGCTAACGTGGTAACTCCTGTGTGACGGGCGTTTCACAATTAGAAAAAGCAGGTGATTTATTGACCACCTTTTCTGAGAGGACTGAAGGTGACTCACAAAGCCACGGGAGCTTTTCCAGCGAGGAAGTGAGGGGAGAGAAAACGGTGGAAAACAGGAAAGGCAGGGGCGAGGCAGCAAACGCCCGAGGCTGCAGGGAGCCACACTCGAGCCTGTCCTCCCCTCGTCGTCCCCTGGGGGCCCCTAGTGGAACCTGCCCCCATTCTGGGACCAGAAAAGGCAAAAGCACAGCAGCACCGTCCCACACAGCACCCACTCCTGCGGGCGGGGCTGGAAGCTGCCTCTGCAGGGTCAGGGTTCCCGGCCACTCCTGGGACCCTCCCAAGTTGGCGACCCTGGCGGCTCTGGACCGCGTCGCTCACGGGGGAGAGCAGGGCACCCGTCTGCCCTGGGACTTGTCTTCTGAGTGCAGCTCACTGCTGGCTCCTGAGGGTCCCTGTTCCCACCCCGGGGGCCCTCACCCACCTGGCGTGCTCCTCCGGAAGCTTCCGTTGTCTCTGCATATGGAACATGAGGTCCCCACCGTTGACGTATTCTATGACCAGGAACAGCCTGGTGGGACAGAGGGGACGGTGCAGGTTGAGACTGTGGGCGTTGGCTGGACACGCCCATGGGATAGAGCCCCAAGCAGGGACCCATCCAGGGTCACTTGCTGGTGACAGACTGTTCCCAGCAGACAGCCTGCCCTCTTTCACAGCCATGTCAACTCTCCTGAGTGCAAAAGAAGGAGGTGGCCCAGTTCACCTGACCCATACCTGGGACAGTGGGGTCAGCAGGGAAAGCCGCCCGGAATAAAGTGGACCTGGAGGAGGCAGAGCCATGCGCCGGCTGTCGAGGCATCATTGAGGGACACTCGAGACCACAGTCACCCAGTTCTGACCCCGACTCCGTAGAACTCGAGAACCCCAACTTTCACCGCCCCCAACAGCTGTTTGCCCTCCCCTCGGCCCAGGGGTGAGGGCTCAGTGTCGACCGGCCACGGGAAGTCTGGGAGGCCGGTGAGGGGCCGGCGGCGTACTGTGGTGCACAGACCCAAGCCCTGGCAGTGCCATCAGATGCACAGAGGGGCAGAGGGACCGGCACATCTCCAGGTGGTTTAGTTGGTGGTCTCTTTCCAGAGAAGCTCTTCCCCGCACTTGACAAGGCTCCACTTTCAATGTTAAATCCACAGAACTTCCCAGAAGTACCCGGGTGAGGGCGGCTCTCAGAGTCTTTGGTCACCGGCCCAGTCAGGGGGGTCGGGGCTCACGGGGCTCTGTTCACACCCAGGGTCTGTCCCCGCCTCCAGAGGACGTGCTGGGAGTGGCTCTGGCGGCCCTGGCCTGGCCGCTGGCCTGGCCGTGAACATGTTTGTGGCCCGGCTGCCTTTGCGCTGCAGGCACGCAGACGGCGGTGTGGCCTCCGCGTCAGCGCCGTTCTAAGCACGACCCGTGTCTAAGCCCGTTGGCTGGGAAGGGACCCAAGACCTAGACGCTAGTCCAAGGATTTTTGTTTTTGTTTTTAAAGCACTCATTCAAACTCTCCAAACACAGGGTGGACGTTCCCCCGTCACCACAAGTTCTGTGCCTGGGGAGCCACTCCCTCAGCCTGCCCCCCAAGAGAGGGCGCACCCCAGCGCCACGTCAGCATCCACGGGGACACTTGTGATGCCACGTCCGGGGAAAATGAACAGGTCACGGGTTCCGGGAAGGACATCGCTGCAGTGTCTGAGGAGCTGGGGAAGGCCAGGGACGTGCGAATGCTGGCCCTGGGGCCAGGAGAGCAGAGCCGCCCCGCATGCCCGAGAGACGTGCCGGCAGTGAAACGGGGACACTGGGGCCCGGGGAAGCCAAGTAAGTCCCCAGGGCCACACAGTGTCTGTCTGGGAAGAGCCGACATCAGACCCCCGTGGCCCCGCGTCCACTCGCATCCCCACCTCCCGGGCGGCCACCCCCGGCGCTGCCCAGGGGCAATGGGCAGAAGACGGCCGACCTCAGAGGGACACTCGAGGAGCGAAGGAGTGAGATGAGCTCCCGGACCGGGAAGGACAGGGAGGGCCCTCGTCCAGAGGGGAGACAGAACCCAGAAACAGGATGGGCAACGGCACAGCTGCGGCTGCCACTCGAGTTCTGGCTCCGGAGGTGGGGGGCACAGGGGGACCAGACCAAGACCACAGCCCCAGGCAGGCGCTCCAGGGGCGGGAGGCTGCCCAGAAACACATATGGGGCAGGGGGTACAGCCCAGCCTCAGGTTCCCCATAAAAGACAAATGCCTGAACTCCCCGCCGCCTGGCCAGGACACCCGTAAGGGCGGGGGACGTGGCTAAGCGGGGGTTTGAGGTGGATGCCGGGGTTTTCCGTGGGAAGGCACGCACAGAACGCAGGCCCCACATGCGCTCCCAACTTGGGAGATGCCGCCCGACACTGAAGCTGAGCAGACCCAGAGGAAACAAGGCCTCGAAGGACCTGAGGAAGGAGAGGGAGGGTGTCACTGCCCAGAAACGGTGGCACGGTGATGTTCAGAACCACCGGGGCAGAGGGACGGGCGGCTGCCCCCAAACATCCTGGGCCCCTCAGTCTGCAGGGCTTCTGCTGATGTGGTGTAGAAAGTTCCAGAGAATAAAGGAAGGAAAATGTAAAAAGCCAGGGAAGATCGCACAAGGCGGTAAAGGTAGAAGAGGGTATACGGGGGACAAGTGGTTATGGAAAAAACTACAAAAAAAAAACTACTTAAGGAAAGGCTGCATGAGAAAGAGAACCACAGGTGGAGTGACCACCACCAGGAAAACTCCGGAGTAAGACGCGCCTGCACTGGCAGAACCGAGTACTCGGGCCAGTCGGGTCTCTAGGAGCCCGGCCTGCTGCCCACCAGGACTCGGGCTGTGGTCAGCGGTCAGCGCCCTGGGAGGGAGCCTCCTGAACGCCACCGGAGGACCGCTCAGCGAGTCCGACGCTCCTGCTGTGAGGCGAATAAGAGCTCCCGGCCGGACACTGCCCACTGGTCACCGCCCACGCCGGCCTGCCCGTTGCCCCCCACCCCCGGCTGCGGGGCTACAGGCAGCATCTCCCGGGCCCTGGGGGTGCAGGAGGGCAAGGGGAAAATGAACAGGGCAAGGGTGCAGGGGCCAGCAGGGCCGGAACCTCCCAGGCCTGCAGCCCTGGGAGACAGGCCCCCTTTCCCTGCACGGACGCAGTGCTGCGGTCACAGGTGGAGGCCGGGGTCCCTGTGCTGCCTTCCTCCCCCAGCACCCCTCCTGCCCTCCGTGGTGGTGAAGGCCAGAGCCATCCGTCTGTCCGCCTCTCTGTCTGTCTGAAACAGGTGGTGGTTGGCCCTGCTGTCCTGACACCCAGGGTGCTCGGTGGCTGGCGTGATGCTGGCTGCGCACACGCGGAAAGTCCCCGCAGGGGACAGATTTGTCTGCTGCACGCGGGTGTTGCCCCTGGTGAGGCAGGGATGGCTGCGTCCCTGCACAGGGACTCGCATGGACAGGGCGCCCCTGGGGGGAGGGCGACGTGGAGAATGTCCTCTATGCATGCCACAAACCCAAGAAACCTGCCGGGAAATCGCCGCGGAGAGGACGCCTGGGCCAGGGGAGCCAGGTGGACAGGCACCGAGATGGGAGCGAAGAGCCGGCTGATGGCCGAGCCGAGGGAGAGATGCTGGGGACACATGCCGAGGCCGGGAGAAGGCCGCACGAAGAACTCCACCCGCTGCGAGGACACCAGCAGGCGGGGCGGATGCGGGTGCTGCTGCCTGAGGTCTCAGGGTTGTCCGTGTCCGTGTTCGAGATAGGAACTCAGTGTTGCATCCCACGAGACCCAGTTTCTTCTCTCCGGAGTGAGGCGGTTTGAGTCTGAAGTCCGCCCTGGACAACAAACCCCCTAACGACAGAAAGCCGCGAGGCCCCAGGTGCCTGGGTGGGACTGCGCATTCGCTCCGGTGCCCACGCCACGGCCACGTCCTCCTGTGCCCCCAGAGGCGCTCTCACCATGTCAGGTCTCAAAGAGAAGCTGTTGTCTGTGCAGCGCCTGATGACACTGAGCTCGTATTCTTGTTTCTCCCTGATGGTACGGCACTTAGCAGGTGGCAAACGCGTGGTTCCGGTCTGCTCCCGACAGAAGCTGGCCCGGCGGGGCGTCCTGGCTGCACGAGGCGGTGGTGTCGAGCCCTCGTCTCCGTCTCTATGCAGTCGTCCCAGGTCACTTCGCCCTCTCACGGCTCTTCCGGCCCCAGTAATGGGCCCCGTCTCGTCCAGTACCACAGCAGGGGGCCAGCTCCAGTGTGGGAAGCAGGATGGAGGCTCAGGGCACCGAGGCCACATCCCCACGGGCCCCTCACTGGCCTGGGCTTTGTGACTCCCAACAGCCACCATCTAGCGCCCTCGACGCAGAAAGAAAACCACTCCCGGCGCCCTGGCCGAGCCGCCATCATCCGCCTGGGACAGCCACGTCTCTGTGATGCCCTCGTGGCCAGGGACCAGGTGACTGGGAGGGGACCTGGGCCTGAGAGCAGAGAGTGCTGTCTCTGCTTGGGCTGGGGCGAAGGAAGTGGGGTGGGGCTGTTTGTCCCTTTCACATCTGTAAAACTCAGCACAAACCAGAAGAAATGCTTCTCGGGGTCCTGTGAGGAGGAGTGGGCTGGGGGTGGGCTGCCTTCCCTAGGCAGATTCGGAATCCCTGGCATTGTGGTCAGGGCTAGACCGAGGCCGGAGACAGTGCGCCCGCTGAGTGTGGCCAGGAAGACTGTCGCCTACGCAGCGAGCTCTGGAGCAGAGCAGGGCGAGTGGAGGACGCCCTGGCAGACAGCACGGCCGAGTGGAGGATGCCCGCCAGGCAGCACGGCCGAGTCAGACAGAGTGCGGACCAGGGCAGAGCCTGGCCACTCTGACCTGGCCCCGGACCCCAGAAGCGCCTGGGAAGGTAAGCAGAGGAGCTCCGGAACCAGAGACAGACACTCAAATCTACACTCTCTAAACATGTCTTAGCGGGCACGTGCAGGGACTGGCAGCCTGGGACCAGGGCCTGGGCACCCCAGCAGGCTGTGGTGGGGTGCAGGCAGGAGGGAGAGGGGCGAGTCTGAGACACATTCAGGAGGAATCATGAGACCCCGGGAGGGGACCACTGAAGCCTGGGGGGGAAGGCCAGTGTGTCCCAGGTGCTTTGGATACACAGGTGGCCAACCAGCATCAGGGGAGCAGGGGGCTGAAGGTCAGAGCGAGCTGAGGGTGGGCGAGGTGGTGTGCAAGCTGCTGGTGCGACACGCTGCTGGTGTGACACACAGCTGGGCACCCAGCAGCAGTGTGCAGGCTGCAAGAGGCCTCGTCGAGAGGCCGGCCTGCAGCGGGGCCCCGAGGGGCAAGTGGTCTCCTGCACGGAGCTGAGAACCTCGGCCCTGAGCCCAGAGACATGCTGCATCCTGTGTGTCCTAGTAAACCCTTGGGGATCCCCCAGCCCCAGAACATAGTCAACAGCTTTGCAAACAAGCAGACTGGGTGAGTACAAGTCAACTGGCCAGAGATTCTAAGCAGAGTCCGTGCTCAGTTCCCTGGCCCGGCGGTCTCCAACGCTTTCCAGAGCAGCGAGTTCCCGGGCGGAGCTGACAGCATTTACTGGTTTGCTCCATGAGTCAGCAGGGCCCACAAGCCCAGACCCGCCTCCCGTTCACGGGTCGTCCGGACCTGACCAAACGCCAGACCGTGTGGGATGCTTTCGATAAAGATTTTGTAAACGGCATTAAATAATTGGGGTTCCGATGCATGAAAATCACTTAATATGACACCAACTGATGACCACGAAGCTAGTTGGACGAACCAAACCCTCACACTCGCCACTGGGGGAGGCCTGTGTGCACGCCAACTCAGCCCCGACGTGGTCTGGACGCCCTCCCTACCTGCTGGCCGTCTGGAAGCAGGAGTGCAGGCCAACCAGGAAGGGGTTGCTGGATGCCTGCTCGAACACGTGCTTCTCCGTCTGTACCCAGTCGATATCCTGAAACAGGCCGAGAGGTCACCGGGGCGCCCCAGGGGAGGGGTCTCCACCTCCACTGGGGGAGACAACGTGGAGGGAACACCCACTCGGGAGCATGTCTCCACCACTGTCGCCCTTGCTGACCGTCACCTTCACCGTCGTCACCACCACCGTGGCGGCCTGTGAGCGGCAGCCTTCCTCCCCACCGAAGACCCCAGGAATCCGAGGATGGGGTCCCAGGGGTGTCTCCCCAGCCTTGCTCCTCCCACAGGGCTGCCCCCCAATCCATGCCAGAACCCGGGGTGCAGTTCCTCCCACCCCCGTCTGCCAGGAGACCCCTGGGGTGGAACGGCTTCCATCCTATCTGTGCATGCAGAGGACCCCCAGCCCTTCCTGTCTCCCAGCTCTAGTTGTGCCCATGCAATGGCTGCTGGGTAACTCCACTCAGTGCCTCCCCCGCCAGGCTGGCCTCCCACAGTGCTCCTGACCACCCCTGCCATCTGTACTGCAGGGGCAGCTGGTCACCCGGATGCTCAGGTAGAAGACCCTGCTGGTGGCCAGGATGCTTGCTCCCCTCCCAGGTGCCCTCACCTACACGACCGCCTCCTGCCTGCCCAGACTGAGACCCAGCTTCTGGAATTCAGGTATGTGCACGTCTCCCTGGGGGCCGCCACCCAGCCACTGCTACGAGGCCCCCGAGCGCCTCACACCTGTGGTCCAGCCTCCTGGCCACAGAACACTGCTGTCTCTCACACACACCTGGTGCCCACTCACCAACTCCGGAGCCGCGCCCTTCTCTAGGACCACCTGGAAGCCCACCTCTGAGTCCTGCCCCCAGTGGACAGCGTGAGGACTCTGAGACACACCGAAGCACTAACTTTCCCTAACGCCTTTCCTCTCCAGGGCCCCACAGACCGGGCCCCACACCCCGCACTCGCTGTGTGGCTGGCTGCTGTGCTGGGAAGAGGTCTGCACCTATCGAGAGGGCTGAGGGCCAGCAGCGAGGGCCAGGGCTGGGACACCGGCACCCCCACCACACACATGCACCCACGGGTGAGGCCTGCACACTCACAGGCTTGGCCCCACTCTGCCCCTGGGCCTCGGCGGCCGCTCCACCCAGCACCACAGCTCCCTGGGCGCCGCCCTTTCTCTGCTTCTGGGAGGCAGAACCGCACGTGGGTGTGGAAGAGAAAGACCTCACCACACGAATCCAGGGGGCACCTGGCAAGGTGCTCAGCATCACTAATCACTGTGGTAGTGCGGCCAAAACCACAGTAAGAAACCACTGGACAGCCACCAGGGCGGTGCTAAGGCAAACCCAGAACGCAGATGGGAACTGGGCACCTGGGAACTGGGACCCAGGCCTGCGACTGGCAAGGATGCAGAGGGCGCGGCTGCTGCCGAAGGAAGGTGGTCTGGCGGCTCCTTGGAGAGTTAAAGGTGGAGCTGCCCGACAGCCTAGCGATTCCACTCCTGCCTGAAGACCCCACAGGACTGAAACAGGGACTCACTCAGACTCAGACACCTGTACACACGTGTCCACAGCTGCTCTGCTCCCAGCAAACAGCCCTATCGAAACGCTGGACCCAGGCCTCCCCATGGGGGCACCCTGAACATGACACTCAGTGAGGAGCCGGACCCTCAAGGCCACACAGAGTGTGACCGTGTGTGTGTGTGCGCGCGCATGCGTGCACACACCATCGGGGCATGCAAACCCTCCGAGACAGAAAGCAGAGCTGGGGTTGCCGGGGCCCCGGGCTAGGGAGTGTGGCTACTGGGGACGGGGATCCTTCTGGGGGTTGAGATCGTCCTGGCACTGGAGAGAGGACACAGCCGCCCAGCACTGGGACGTGCGAGACGCCACTACTGCGTGCACTTCAGAGCGGTGAGCACGGTGCCGTGTGCACCCCGCACCGACCAGGAGAACAAAGCCCATGAGGCCAGAGCCGAGCCCCACACAATGAAGGGTGGCACCCCCTTCCGCCCCCCCCCCCGTGACCTCCCCC
>PVIA01002857.1:15489-30032 GCA_004024845.1 Tonatia bakeri | reverse complement strand
ATCCATCCCATCGATGACCGGCTTGAGGTCCTGGGGGACGGGGACAAAGGGGATGGGAGAGACGGCTGGACTCAGGGGGACGCAGCATCCCCCACAGTCTCGACAAAGACTCTGCACACCCTGGGCCTCAGGGCCACAGTCTGCTCGCAGGTCACGACTCTGTGACCTAAAGGACCCCCCCACACCCCACCCAGGACGTAAGGCCAAGAAGGAAGGACTGTGCTGCTTTCAGAAAAAGACTTTATTTGTTTGTACTTAGAGAGAGGAGAAGGGAGGGAAAAAGAGAGGAAAAACAACGGGGAACCGAACCGGACAGCGCCTGGCCCAGCCAGCTGCACCAGCTGGGGCAGGGCTGTGCAGCTTCTGATGGAAGGAGCTCAGGATCGAAAAGCAACTTATTTCCGCAGACCGGGGCCCCACTGTGAGTGGTACAGGATGCTTGGGGACAGCCTCATGAGGACAGCTAAAGAGGTGACCACAGGCTGACATGCCCCAGGGCCACCCAGGCCCTCCCTGGGCTCACAATAGCTTGTGGCTAACACAGCAATCACAATCTGATTTAAAGACAATCTGATTTAGAACGAATGTAATTGGCTTCCTTCCCGCAGATCACGTCTGGCAAGGGCCCTGGCAGGCGGTATGGGGGGCACCAGAGCGGCCCTGACTGGCTGCAGACAGTCACCAGGCTGAAAAGTCTACACGTGACACCTGCGAATACTTAGCAAAAGCTGTGGCGGGTGCAGGCGGAGCTGCTGCCTGAGCTCTCAGGGACAGAGGTGCAGAACGCCAGCTGTGTGAGAACACGCTTGCCCACAGGCACCATGCGACTGTGCCTTCACCCCCAGAGCTTCTGCAGCCAGAGGCCACACGGACCCCTCGGCCCCAGCCAGGGAGGGGCTGCCAGGGTCAGAAGCATGACCTGGGGGCACTGATTCATAAAGAGAATCCTGCATTTGGTCCTCCAGTGCTGGCACAGAGCTGCCAAACCCACCCTCGGAATTTCCCAAGTGCTGGGATTTGTCTTTTGTTATGCTAATAAGATGACTTTTGAAAAGCCCCTGAATCACCTAAGACGGGGGCCGGTTGCCAGGGAAACAAACCACACACTCGGAGGGTAGGAACCCAGTCCCGCCCCAGACCTCCAGGGAGCGGAGGAGAGGAGCGAGGGACTGAGGTCCTCCTCCAGGGCAGCTCAACCGTGCAGCCTGTGTGGAGACACCCCCACAAAACCCCCAAAGCACGGCCCCTGAGACTTTCTGGGCTGACAAACACGTGGGGATTCGGGCAGGGCGTGGGCCTCGGGGAGCCCGGCCCTGCAACCTCCGCCTGCCACAGTTCGCAGGCCTGGCCCTTCCACAGCAAACCCATCGCCTCACCAAGGAGCCGCTCCCTGAGCTCCTGAGCCGCTCCAGCCGTTAATCAAACCCAAGAAGGAGGTCATCGCGACCTTCACCCTGGGGTCAGTTGCCCAGAAGCACAGGTGACAAGCTGGACTCTTGGTGGCACTGGAAGGGGCGCCACCTCTTAGCACAGAGCCCCTCCTGCAGGGCCTGGGGCTGTCTCTAGGCAGATGGGTCAGAACCGGCTAGTGTGGCGAACCCGGCCCGTGTCTGCTGAGAACTGGGGAGCTGCTTGGTGGTGTGGAGGACACACGGCGGAAAAAATAGAGGATAAATAACCTGACAAAATAAACAGCTGGACAAAATGACAGCTCCAACACCAGCCTGGACCCGCCCTGCGATCTGGGCGAAGAGGGCGCAGGGGAGGCTGTGCCCATAGTGGGAGGTGCCGCCCAGACCGGACCGAAGGGCCTCAGTATCAGGAGCCTCTGGGGACTCAGGCTGGCCTCGCCCCACGCGAGACCTGGCTGGGGCACGGCAGGAGCCCGTGAGGCCAGCCCAGGTCCCGGGTGCCCCTCCCGGACCGACTTCCCTACACTCACACCTGTCCCTGGAGGCAGACCCGCCCAGTGGGAGAGACCTCGTGGCCCTGCAGGGGGAGCACCTGCCACCAGCTGCAAAGACAGTCCCCGGGGACCCCAGGAACTCGGGCCCCGGGCTGAGCAAGCCAGGGGGCCAGGGAGTCCGGGGAGTGTCTGGGTTCACCCGCCCCCAGGCCCACAGACAGTTCCTGCCACGGGAGTGCCCAAGATGACCTGAAGGCCAGTGAGCCCCCACTCCTGCCCCCGGCGAGCCCCAGGGCGCTGTTTATCCTCCTGAAAAGGTGCAATCACACCCAGACTGCACAGCAGAGGGCCGAGGCCAGAGAGGTGCCCCGAGTGGCGACAGCCCGACAGCGCAGGCCTTACGGGGACGATCCCATGGCCACCCCAGGAGCGAGTCTGGGACCTCTGAAGAGGGCCCAGGGAGCCCCCAGGAGCCGTCCCGCACACTCACCTCAGAATCATCCTTAACGCTGCCATGCTTCCGGGAGGAAGGGATGTAAGGAACTGAGGAAGAGAAAGAGGAGGGAGGTCGGGGTGCTGTCAGGAATGGGCCCCAGACAGGGAGGGACAGCAGCGCTCGAGGCCGGTACCGCAGCTGCTGCCCTGGGCCCAAGCGCAGCTTCCCGGGCCGCGCCCTCCCTGCCCCAGGGCCCGTCGCCTGGAAGACACCGTTGGTGGCAGATGTCTGCGCCCGCGCACCCAGCCTTTGTTCTCAGAGTGACCGGTGGACAGATGGACAAAGGAGCGGGCGGTCAGAATGGGAGCTGCGGAGGTGAGTGAATGGGGAGCTGGTGGGTGTGAACGTGCATGGTGGGCAGGTGGGTAACTGTTCGGTGTCTCTCTGCGTGAGGAGCTATGGGTGCCCGGGTCCCATTTCCTCCGCTGAGGGCTCCTGGGAGAGATGTATGTTCCCCTGGTTGGGGCGGGGCTCCCGCAGGTCCTGTCACCGTCCAAAGTTCAGGGCTGCGCCCTCCGTCACAAGGGTATCAAAATCTTTCCCCAAGTGCCTCTTAGCATTAAAAAACAAACAAACAGCCCTGGCTGGCGTAGCTCAGTGGATTGAGCGCGGGCTAAGAACCAAAGCATCGCAGGTTCGATTCCCAGTCAGGGCACGTGCCTGGGTTGCAGGCCACGACCCTCAGCAACCACACATTGATGTTTCTCTCCCTCTTTCTCCCTCCCTTCCCTCTCTAAAAATAAATAAATAAAATCTTAAAACAAACAAACAAACAAACAAACAAAAACACTATTCCTATCAGAAAAAATCCCAGAAAACCCCAAGGGCCAGGTCCAGGCATGCTGTACGCACAGCGGCCACGGGCACCCCTTCCCCTCAGGGGCCGAGGGGCTGCAGCCCACCTGCGGCGGGGCCGGCATGGGGGCTGCTGCACTGGGCACCCCGTCGGCCCAGAGGAAGACCCAGCCCCCCTCCCACGGCAGCAGCTCACGGACACATGGGCCCCGGAGAAGACCACTGCCTGCCCGCCTCTGCTCAGGGCCGAGGGGAGGCCCTGTGGAGCGTGTCCCAGCAGCCACGCGTGCTGGCCTTCGGGAGAGCAGGCCGGTCCGGGGAGGACTCGGGTCAGAGTGGGCAGAGCGGGTGCTCTGGGGCCAGCAGGAGGGAAGCGGCCCTCACCACCATCGGTCTCCTCAGGAGGAAGATCCGTGTCGTCGTCCTTGTCGTCGGCTGCGGGTTCTTGGGAAGGCATGACAGAATCCTGCAGAGACATGGGCGCTCCCGAGTGGCCAGCAGGGGCTGCAGCATGGCCCCCAGGGACTCAGGAGCTGGAAAACCGCCCACCAAGCCGCACGTGCTGCCACACGCACCCTAGCGCACATCACCAACTGTCCCCTCGCTGCACCGAGGTCACCCGTGACCCCACAGGTGGGCTCCCACTCGGCGCCTCAGGCGGTGACCTCTCCAGCAGGTGCTACAGAACGGGCCTTGTCACACCATGCCGGGTCACTGCCCCAGCCCCCCACAGCCGCCCCAGCAGTCAGCAGCCAGGCAGGATTCTGAGCACCACCTCCTGGCTCTGGGGTCACCCTGCTGACCTCACAATGGAGGCAGCTTCCTCTTGGAAGCCACCTGGGCCCCAGCACGGGGGTCTCTCAGCACGACTAGCTGGGCCCTGGGGCTGGCCACGTCTCTGAGGCCTGGTGGACCTGGGGGCCCCAGGATGTGTGTGCGCATTTACAGTCCTTGGCAGCCTCGGGCAAAAGGAGCCCGGGCACCAGTCCATGCGGGGACCCTGCCGCCTGTGCTCCGGCAACACTGGGCGAGACCTGGACTGGGCAGCACCTACCCCCCACACACTGACAGTGTGCCAGTAGTGGCTGCGGGCCCACAGCACCCTGGAGGGCTGGACACTGGTGCCATGGTCGCAGGTGCTGGGGGTGACAGGCAGCGCACCAGGCCAGCCCCCCGAGGGGAAGAGGGTCCTGGTCCAGCCTGCTGGCCAGGGCTGCCACTGTGCAGCCCACAGGTGTCCCCCCCATCAGTGGGGTCAGGACCCCCGGGAATAAGAGGCCCAGGGTGGCCAGGGCGAGTGGACCATGGGCCCCACTCACCATATGCCTCTCGCAGGTCCGCGGGACGAGGGCGTGGCAGCGCTTATGGACCAGCAGTCTGCAGTTGACGCACCGGTAGCCCTGCCTCGCGAGGCCCCATATCCTCTCGCTGCACTGGCCACAATATGCTCTCTGAGGGCGACAGGGCGGCCGTTAGGGGCCCCACGAGGTGCTGGGTCGGGGCCCCGTGGCGGACGCTCTCTGAAGCTGACGTCGAGCCGCGGCAAGAGGTGACCCAGTCCCTGGTCACATCCGGGCACCAGGCTGCGCATGGGCTCAGTGGCCCCTACTCAGGTCCACCCCAAGCTGGGGGGACCTGCAGCCCTGAGGAGGGTGTGGGGTCCTGTCCTGCGTGAGGGGTAAAGCGGAGGGCCGTGGGGCCAGGGGGCACGAGGCCCCTCAGCGGGCAGGACCCCCACTTGCAGGGAGGAGGGGTGGCCGTTGCTCCCACGGGGCTGTGTGTGGGGCAGCCGCAGGGGACTGTCTTGGGGGAGGGGCCAGACTGGCGCCTTGCGGTGCTAGGGTGCGCCAGCCCTCCCCCGATATGCCCGCTCCTAGGCCGATGGCACCAAGAAGCCCATGTCTCCTCAGGAGGGGAATGGGGCTGCGGTGGGTGCCCCTGCCAAGACCCCGCTTCTCTGTAGGGAGGAGAACCCTTGCCCACCAATGCTGGGGCACAGGGCTGGAGGGGCAGCAAGGGAATGAGGGTAGGGCTGTGCGCCCTGCAGTCAGATCAAGGGGTTTTCCCTCCTGAAACCTGCTGGTGGGAAAGGCCGGCTGACCGAGCTGCTGAGCCCTGGCCCGCCTCGCTGGGTAGGCTGCACCCGGGACCAGCTGTACAGAAAACAGCGTTTCCCTGAGAGCCAGCGCGGGCGGGGCTGGGCTCCAGGGCCTTTCCCCGACACCCTGAGGGGAAGCTCCCGGAGCGGAGTGGAGACGGAAAGTGAGAGCGAGCGTGAGCTCCAACCGCACGGCTGGGGGCTGCTAACCACATGCCAAGGCCCACAGCTGGGCATGCTGGTGGCACTCAGCCCCGTGGGACCCCTAAATTCCTGTCCACCCAGAGCCTCAGAATGCGGCCTTATTTGGGGGAAGTGTGCCTCTGTGGGTACAGTTAGTTCGAACGTGGTCAGACTGGGCTGTGGGGCCCAAAATGTGACTGGCGCGTCCCAGGACCACACAGACATACGGAGAGAAGGGGGTGGGGACAGCTGCAGAGGCCAGGGTGTGGCTGGTCTGCATGTCCAGCCTCCAGGCTCCGAGAGTGAATTTCTGTTTTCACGCCCCTGCTGTGGGGGTGCTTTTTCCACCAGCCCCAGGCACGCACACACCGTGCAGCCCGGTGTTCTCTGTGGAACCCGGGCCCACTGCAGGACGAGAGCACGCCAGACTGCAGAGCCATGGCGCCCCGACCTGGGATCGCGTGAGGGGCGGCCGAGGGTGCCGGAGACACAGGCTGTGTTCTCGCGCAGCGCCGCCCGGAAAAGGCCCGAATGGGGCTCGCAGGGCTCGGGGAGCCTGGAGAGGCTCATGGTGCCGGGGAGAAGATGCGTCTCTAGCCCGCCGCACGGTCGATCCCGAGGGAGCCGAGCAGAGCCCGGCCGTTCCCCTTCGCCTCCTTTCTCTTTCCTCTGACAGCAGCTCTCGTCACACGGCACACGGCACTCGGCACACAGCACTCATTTCTCAGCACCCGGCACACGCACCCGGCACCCGGCACATGCACTCAGCGGCGGCAGCCACAAGCCGGCACTCCAAGGGGCAGCACTCACCCTGTTAAAGCGCTTGGCTTGGAAGAGATGGCCGTTGGCACGGTACAGCTTCCTCCATCTTCTGGCACCTCGGCGGTAGATGGATTCTGGAAGGGAAATGAGAAAGCCCTAAGGAGCCAGCACAGGCCCACAGCCTGGCTTCCCCACGAGGTGCCGTCCAGCCAGACTGCTCCGGTGGGGAGTCAGGGCCTCAGGAGGCAGGTGCTCCCCAGTTGCCTCCCCACATGTGGCCCCCATGTCACAGCCCCGGTGGGGCGGCCTGATGGGGGGGCCCCAGTCTGCAGCCAGGATGGCCATGAGGACAGCTGCCTGCCCGCCGAGGCCGTGGTTTGGGGCCCTGCAGGGCGCATGCCCCCCCACTCATCCCATGCACCCTGTCCCTCTGGGCAAAGACACCAGGCGCCTGTGCACCCGGGGCCATGGTGCAGACGAGCCTGGAGCTCAGGTGACCTTCACGCCTCACAGTTGTTTGAGGGGCAGCGGCTGCCGCACCGGTCCCCCACCATGCTGACCGCAGCACCCCACCAGGCCATCCCAGCCCCTCCCTCTCCAGCATGAGGGCCCTGCCCAGCAGATCATGGGGCAGGAGGAAGGGGAACGAACGGAACGCTTGTGTTGGGTCCCTGCCGCCCGACGCCGCTTTCAAGACACGTACTCGGCTGTGCAGTCCCAGGAGGGCGAGCAACAGGCCCTGTCCCAGACGCCGGACGCAGGGCTGACGCCGGAGCTGGAGCTCCAGCTTCACACCTGCAAACTCACGGAGACGCGTGTTCGTGCTTCTACAAAGGCCGGGGTGGCGGTGACTCAGGAGGGGAAGGGCTTGGGGCACAGATTTGAAAACTGCAGCAGACGACCAGGTCAGGCTGCAACCTGCTGGCACCAGGTCCCGGCTGACAGAACCTGCTCCTCCCCTTTCCCGGGAGCCAGAAAGCAGGTGGCCCGGCACCCCCTTGAGGACTCCTCACCCAGGGGAACAGGCCAGCGCCTCCCCCCATCCCCGGGGGCTCAGACCTTGGCTCAGCCAGGTGTCCACAGGGGCAGAGACCACTGGGAGCAGCAGCACCTGAGTCCACCCACCCACCAGCTCTAAGGCGGCCTGGTGACCCCCCCAGGGCTTCTGTCCAGGTGATATGGTGCATCCTCCGGCAGGTCCCTGCTAACGTCTGCAGGGGTACCATCCCCACAGAGCGACGGGGACACAGAGCCAGTGACGAGAGGGGAGTCGAGCTGGCCAGATGGGGACACACCTGTGCACAAACCCAGTGTGTCAAAGCCCAGACATGTGTCCACTGGACACACTTCAGACTCGATGAAAGCCGCCAGGGAGAGGCCTAGGGGCACCAGGGCGCCCACCTCGGGCTCAGGAGTTGTGGCCACGGCGCAGAACCAGGGCCTAGTCAGGGTGGAGGAAGCATTGGGTCTGTGGGTGGAAGACAGACGGAAAACGCGTTATGACGGACAGCGACGTGTCTCCCAGAAGGCACCGGGCTCTGCGAGGACCTCGGCGGGGACCCGGACGCAGGGAGCCCCATCACAGCGCGCAGCTGCACGGGACTGCCAGGACTGCTCCAGCTCACTGCCGGTTACTGTTCGGCTCCCCTGGGCCTGACGAGTGCGTGCCTTCACCTCGGGCGTGCAGGTGCAGGAGAGGCTGTGTCTGCAGGGGTTGGCGCTACCCACGACTCAGGCATCCACAGGGGTCCAGAAACACGACCCCGTGGGCCAGGAGGACGGTGACACCAGGTCCCCACGGACCCCACCCCATCTCCCCCAAGGACGCTAGTCACAGCTCACGGAGTAACATTGATGTGACCACCGCCTCTGTCCCCCCTTCAGTCCCATCCCTTCGACTTGTCCCCCTGCCACCCAGGACCCCACACTGCTGGGCCGCCACGTCTGCCTGGGCTGCTCGTCTGGGGTAGGCTGACCACCCCCCCGGCTGTGCCCACTTCTCCTCTCTGGACTAGGCCTGGGTCGTGCCACCCCCCACCCCGTTCTGAATCTGCTCAGCACCTTCCCGGGAAAACCCTCATCCCTGCAGGACAGCAGCTACCAAAACCCCCAACCAACCAGTGGGCCAGGCATCGGTCAGACTCCTGCCTAGAAGACCCCAGTGCAGGGCTGCCCTGGACACAGCCGACGGGCCCCTGCCTCCTGAACCCAAGCTCTGGGGAGACCACATGCCGCCCCACACGGGTGGGGCCCCCAGCCTGTAAGCTGTCCGCCCAACAGCCATCATTGGCCCGGTGTCCAGACTTCTGGGAAAGCTGCAGCCCCACTCCTGCTCCAAAGTGACAGCCGCAGTGAGAAGAGGAGGAAAGGGCGGTGCGTTGAGTGCTCCTGAGGGGCAGGCACCCTGGGGGCGGGCTGGCCAGGTGGCTGCTGCCCGGCAGCGTACACCTTCCTGCCAGACTGCTCTCTGGGCAAACATGAGCAAGTGGGTGGGAAGGGTCCCCAGGCACCAGGACAAGGGGCAGAGCCACTCAGCCTCAGCCCCGGGGGCTCGGCTGCTCCCGGTGCACACACCCCTTGGGGTCCTCCTTGGCCCTAAGTGTCGCTCCGGAGTGGGGCTGCTCCAGGGCCCATGCCCACTGTCCCCGGCCGCACTCTCCACGCGGGGCTGACAGAGGCCCAGCGGCAGCGACAGCCATGGGCACTGGCTTCCCTTTCGGCCTCCGCTCCACGGCCCACAAACGCGGCGCTCTGCTCAGCTGAAACTCTATAATTAGGACACTGCAGGGAATTTTAACCAGCCGTTTCCATGGCGATCTGGTATCTTGACGGCTCTGACAAGGCGAAGAAAATACATTTAAAAAGCTGAGCTGAGAGCAACAGGCTGGGAGCAAACCGTGCATCTCCCAGATCTGGGGACGCACGTGGCTATGCCATCTTCTGGATGGCGGTCAAGGCCCCTCGTTCCCCGGAAATGGGCCCCTGCTGGTGACCCGCCCAGCCCAGCCTTGCCTACCACACCTGGGGGCACGGCGCACAGGGACAGTGCCACCCACGCAGGGCCACGAAGCCGGCGAGGAGCCCTCGGACCACGGCGGCTGGAGTGGTGCTGCCCCACAGGGCCGGCACGCTCCCGGGCCAGCTTCCTCCTGGGGTGCGATGTCCACTGGATTCTGCGCCCTGGGAGGGCAGGGCCGCCTGTCTCTCTCAGCAGGTGACCGCAGGATGTGGTGTGACACCAGCTCATTCTAGGCAAACACTTGACCAAAAACAGCAATGACGAAGAAGGCCACGTTTCTGGGGCCACGATGTCCTGGGCGCCCTGTCATGGAGACTGACTGCAGGGACCTGGGCGGGGGGTGCAGAGGAGGGGGGCCGGCCCCCTGGGCTCCCCTAGCTGCCCCCTCACCATCCAACACTGCCAGTAACCATCAGGGAAACCGATCCTCCCAGATGTTTTCGGAGGGAGGAGCTACTTGTAACAGTTCGACTTCCTGACAGTTTTTACCAGAGAAACCCACTTGTCACAACATGAGTCACATCCCAGTGAAATGCTGACCGATGAGACTCCGGGGAGAAATGTGTCCCGACTTCCCAGCGCTTCGTTGTCGATCAAGTCACACCAACTGCAGCCCCTCCCCACGTGGAGGCCTCCCTTCACGGCCTCACTGACACTGACACACACACACACACACACACACACACACACACACACACACGGGAGTGCTCCCGGCCGTCCCCACCCCCCAGCTGGACAGGACCGCATGTCCCAGGCCCACGCTGGGGGACACACAGCGGGACCAGCTGCGCACAATGGGGCCCCGGCGTCCGGGCATCACCGACCGGGCACGAGAGTTACGACAGGAGGAGATGCTGGGGCAGGGATGTGTCCCCAGGGCCACCACGTGCCCTCAGTGTCCACAGGCTCCTTGGGGGCCAAACGGAAGAAGGTCTAGAAGCTGTGAGGACCCAAGATGATCCAGATGAAGGGACGTCTCGCCTCAGGCTGCCCCGATGGAGCGGCACCAGCTGAAACAACAGGTCACGCCCCCATTCCTGGTGCTGCTGCGGGCCAGGGCCAAGGTCGGGGGTCAGAGGCTGGGGGCACCTCCTCGCTGTCCTCGTGCCAGGGAGCTGTCTGCGGTCTCTCTTCACACAGACGCTCGTCCTATCCCAAGGCCGCTGCCCTCTGCACCTGCAAAGGTCCCACCTCACAATGCACCCCATCGGGAGTTACGGCATCAATGCAGGATTTTGGGGACACAGACATCTGGTCCGCAACACTCCATTCAGCTCTGTCCCCCAGGTTTGTGTCCAGCTCACATGTAAACCACAGCCGCTCATCCTGTCGGCCCCCGACACCCTAACTCTGGAGTCCCACCGGAAGATCACCTGAGCCAGGAGGGCGGGACATGAGGTGTGTGAACCCTGAGGCACGCCCCCAGCCCGGACCAGTGGAAACGGGTAAGTGGTACAGTGAGGGGACAGGCCCAGGTGCCACCCCGTCCCAGAAGGGAGGGAAGGTCAGGTCCCCACAAGCCCACAACCCGGTGAGGCAAGCCTGCCCCTCGCTCTCCCAGACCCCGGAGGAAAGGGAACACGGGGGTGGACCCGAAATCCAGGGCCCCCGCTGTGCCCTGGGCTGCACGCAGTGCTCAGGGCGAGAAGCCAGGAGACCCAGGGGCAGCAGCTCTCAGCACAACGCAGAGATGGCCGGAGTGGCACACGGGGACGCCCCTGCAGGAGCCCCGGGTGCTGCGGGCATGGGCAGTGGTGATGGGGATGAGAAGCAGATCAGCCTTTCTGGGTCGAGGCCCACTGACCACCTGCCACCTGCCAGAACAAAATCACGGCTTTTCACGAGGAAAAGCACAGTGTTCAGGTCCTGCAGTTTTCAAATGCAGTATCTGACATTCAATCGAAAGTTGCCAGGTGGCCAAGAAATAGGCACATGTGGCCGAACAGTCAGCAGAGAGGGGCTCGCGAAGGGCTGACATTCCACGTGTTTTAGGAGACAGAACATCACCAGGGAGCTGGATGTGGTAAAAGGAAGGATCAGAATCTAAACTTCCCAGAGTCGTAGAAATCCTGAGTGTGAAAAGTACGATAATTGAACTTCATAATTCAAGAGGCAGATTGGAGAGCAGATCAGCCCAGACAACAGCCAGCGGTGGGAGGACCCAGAGGTGAGCACAGGGGAAAACAGAAGAGCGTGGAGGGCCCCTGAGGGAGGCGGATGCGGGCTGGGGGTGGGGCAAGGCGGCATGAACGGGGCACTGCCGGAGGGGACGAAGCCGTCTCGCCCCAGACCCAGGCAGCCGGGCAGACCCCACCCGGCTACAAGATGCCACGCCATGCCCAGGCAGCGGGTCGCGCAGCGAGGACGGGGCACCAGGGTACACCACTCAGTGGCACTAAGGGCCCTGGGAGCAGGATTTACACCGGCGGTGACTGCACGGAAACCAGTGAGGGTGGGGGTGGGGGCAGTCGTCCTGCTGGCAGGTGCTGGCCGTATCTGGGAGTTGGCAAAGTAGTAATCGAAGGTGCATCCTGAGAGTGTGTCTTAAAATTTCTAAGGAAGCCGGAATACTTTAAAATGTATGTATTTTAAAGTACCACTTCACAGAAGCGATAAAAGGGGCACAGACCAAGAACACTTGACTGAGATCAAAGGAGGACGGAGGGGTCAGTTCCAGGACGAGATGACAACATGTTTCAACTGCAACACAGACAGTACACGCACACTACATGGACACTGCAGTAGTACCTGCACACTACATGGACACTGCAGACAGTACATGCACACACACACTACATGGACACTGCAGTAGTACCTGCACACTACATGGACACTGCAGACAGTACATGCACACACACACTACATGGACACTGCAGTAGTACCTGCACACTACATGGACACTGCAGACAGTACATGTACATGCACACTACATGGACACTGCAGACAGTACATGCACACACACACTACATGGACACTGCAGTAGTACCTGCACACTACATGGACACTGCAGACAGTACATGCACACACACACTACATGGACACCGCAGTGGTACATGCACACTACATGGACGCTGCAGATAGTACATGCACACACACACTACATGGACACTGCAGACAGTACACACATACGCACACTACATGGACACTGCAGACAGTACATGTACATGCACACTACATGGACACTGCAGACAGTACATGCACACACACACTACATGGACACTGCAGTAGTACCTGCACACTACATGGACACTGCAGACAGTACATGTACACACATACTACATGGACACTGCAGTGGTACATGCACAGGGGCTGCATGCTGCAACTGAGAGACATGGATCGCCCCGGCAGATGAGGCTCATGTGGTTAAGGGGCTGTCCCGTAACCGAGAGGTTGTGGGTTTGATCCTCCGTCTGGGTGCTTACAGGAAGCAACAGAGCAATGTTTCTCTCTCTCCCTTCCTCTCTCTCTTTCAAAGAAATGAAAAAGTGTCCTCGGCCAAGGACTGAAAAAAGACAAGGGTTGTCAGCCTAGATTAAAACAACTTCTGCTTATGAGAGCCGTTTCCAAAACAGGACACCAACCAGCTGAAAGTAAAAGGCTGGGAAAAACACACACCCCGTGAACACAAAGCACCCCAAAGCTGGTGCAGTTTCATCACTGTCCGACCAGGAGACTGAAATGCTAGCCACATTTTTCATCTCAAAGAGCAACATTTCGTGATAATGAAAGTGTCTACTCGAAAGACAGAATGATCATACATTGTATCACCTGATGTAAACTAATAGAAAACACATGAAAAAAACCCTAACATAATTTAAAGATGAATTATTAATAGCAATATCTATAGATATTAAAAATACTTTTTAAAAGATTTTATTATTAGAGGGGAAGGGAGGAGAAAAGAGGAGAGAAACATCCATGCAGCATTGCTTCTCACATGTTCCCCACTGGGGACCTGGCCTGCAACCCAGGCATGTGCCCTGACTGGGAATTGAACCGGCAACCCTCTAGTTCGCAGGCTGGTCCACTCAACCCACCAAGCCGCACCAGCCAGGGCAGAAATTAGAAGTATTTACAGAGAATGAAGACATGAGCTATGTCAATGAATGTGCTTTAGACTTAAAAATCCTTAGAAGTTCAACTTACTAAGGATGACAAAAAGAAACACAAAATCTGAATAGATGCTTTCTTTTTAAAAATTATACTTAGAATTTAAAACATTTCCACAAAGAAAATTCTAGGCTCAAAAGGTTTTACTGGTGAGTTCTCGGAAATAAGTTAGCTACAAATAGTATTAACTTACGTAAAATCTTCACAAACATTTTAAAAAGGCTGCATGTTGCCAGGCCAACACACCTCCATGCTAATTGAAACTCTGATGACGGCCTGGGAAAAAACGGGGAATCGGCCCGTCTCGTACCCAGAGCTGCAGAGACACCAAACAGGGCGTCAGTGGGCCGGTCCGCCAGCCCACAGGGTTGGGGGGCAGCTGATGCCCAACGGGTTGGTGAAGGGGTGTGGCACTGCTTCCCCTTCAGCCCCCAGCACCGGCCGCCTGGTTAGCAGGACAGCGGAGAAAGTTCCACGTGTCGACAGAAGAAGCAGCAGCATCTGGCAAAATTCCACACCATTCAGGACAAAAACTCTCAGCCGGGAATGAGGTAGACCCCCCTCTGCCTGGTGGTGGGGCTCACAAAGAAACCCATCGGGCAGACACCGTCCTTACTGGCGACGCCAGAACACGCTGTCGACGGCCCCACAGATGTCTGGGCTGGAAGGTGGAGAGGAAGCTCGTTCCCTGATGCCCGGGTGGCGCGTGTCTGAAACCAAGATAAGGCATGGTACCCAGAGCGGACCTCCAGGAGACGGGGGTAAGAGGTTGGCAGGAGACAACCCACTGCGTCGTGTCTGCGCCCGTGTCCTCAGACAGAGGAGGGGCGACGGGGGGCTCACGGGACAGTGGTAGTGCTTGGAGGCGGGATGGCACTGGTGGCGTGGCGATGGAGACAACAGGACGGCGGCCCGGAGGCAGCCCCGCAGAGCGCCACCGCCCTGGGGAGAAGGGTGCGTGGAGATGCGTGGAGAACCACAGCTGTGGCTTCCCCTGGTGCTGGCCTGGGGACAGGGACCCTGGCCCTGCCTCACACCACACACTGCTCACAGCCAGGCTGCAAGTGGGCAGCAGAGCAGGGCCCAGGTGAGGGGGACGCTTCTTGGACAGGAGGAGGAGCTCTGACTGCACGTCACGCTCTGCCTGTCAGTCAGGTGTGACCAGGAAGAGGCC
>PVIA01002857.1:0-15389 GCA_004024845.1 Tonatia bakeri | reverse complement strand
TCAGCTGCACAAAGGCAAGTGGACGTCCCCAGACCCAGGGTCAGACCGTGGTGTCCAGACCAGGGCCCAACTTGCTCTTTCCTTTTCTTTTCAATTTTATTTCTTTAATTTTTAATTTTCCCCCCATCACGTTTCTTCTCTTCTTTGCTCGCCCCCCACCATGAACCTCTGGGGCCCACGCTCAGACACTGACGAGCTACACACCGCCCTCACACACCATTTCTAGAAACTGCCTCCAGAGAGAGCGAGTGTCCACGCCCTTGCTACTGTCGTAGCAGTGAGGGGCTCCTCATGCCAGCTGCCACTGCACTGGGACGTGGGGCCCGGGATGCTGTGGCCACGGGTGCCGGTGGCACGCAAGCCCGTCGGCCCAGAGGGTGGCTCAGGTAGGGAGCTGACGGCGGCCCGGGTGTGCCCCCTCAGCCTCCCGCTCCCTCCCGGCTCGGGCATCCTCACTCAGACGTCCCGCGGCTGCTGTCCGCCCATCAGACACTCTAGCACGCAGGATGCCTCCTGTGAGGCCACAGTCACTCTGGCCACAGGGCAGCCACGCCCCAAGGCTGGCTGCACCCCAAGGGTGGCCACACGGTGCCCTCCACTGGTGGTGCCCAACTCCCGGGCCCTTGGGCAGATAGGGGGTCACTCGACCACTTCCCTCTGCCCACCCTCCAAGACTTGGGTCCCCCTCTCTCTGCTCCACACCTGTGACCCTGACCTTTCTCCACAGCCACACCGCAGACCTGCTGCCCCTCGGAATCACCCTCCACAAGGACTGAGCCTCAGCCCTGCCCTCTGCCCCTGACCCTAGCCCATCTTCTGGGCAGTTGCAGAACCCGGGGACTGCTGACAGCTGGGAACACCCTTCCTTGACGTGCCACCAAGGAGGAAGCGTGGCTGAGGACACTGGGACGCACACGTCTGCAGGACGCCTCGACTGCAGTGACCATAGTGATGCCAGAGTGCGAGGCGCAGCCGGCGACGGGTGCGAGGGGCTCCCGGCTGCTCGGGGAGGAGGCTGCCCTGTCCAGTGCCCCACGTGAGGCTTTTCCACTTGAGCAGGACTTGGGAACGTCCAGATGGACAGATGGCAGGACAGGAGGCTGGACACACGTGCCAAATGTTTGAAAATCCTGAGAAACAAGGTCTGGGGAGAGGGCCTGGGCCCCCAGGTCAGGAATCAGAGGGGTCTGGCAAGTGTGGGCTCTGACCCAGGCAGGGCTGGGGCCGGCGGAACCAGGGCTGAAGCGGAGTGTCCCAGGACTCGGGCCATGGTGGCAGCCTGGGGTGAGCAGACCCAGTACCCAGGGGAGGGGCCCGGCCCAGCAGTTCTGTCCTGCCTCGCCCTGCCTGACTCAGGCAGTCCCACCCTGTGGTTCCCCCCCGCCCCCCCCCGTCACCTCAGATGCTCCGGACCCCTGGTGGCCTGGCTTCCCAGACACCCACTCCACACCCTGCCCCCCTGCCCTGGTGTCCCAGCTCCCACCCCTGCCTCTACTCTGGGCTCTTGTGTGGACCGAGCCTGGCCCCCCAACTGGTGCCCCAACACCTTCCCAGTCTTTTTTCCCACCACGTCCACTGCTATGGGCCGAACCTGTGCCCCCAAATTCAGGTTGAAGCCCTGCCCCCCGTGCAATGGTGTTAGGAGGCAAGGGGTGTGGGGGTGATTCGGGTGCAGCAAGGTCACAAGGGCGCCCACCCCCCTGAAACCAGAGCCCTCAGAAGAGAGAGGCAAAGGAGCGTGAGGCTGCACCCCAGAAAGAGGCCGCACCCGAGCCCAGCCCTGTGGCCTCCGGAGCCAAGGAAACAACTGCCTGACCTCAGCGGGGTCTCTGCTGCGCGGTGGCAGAGCTGGCAGGGGCGCCTCCTGGGCCACGACGGTCTCAGAGGCTCCCCACCTGCACCCCACGCCCCGCCCACACGTCTGGGGGGCTCTGCTGTCCATCAGCCATCCCTGCCTGACTGACTTGGAGGCACATAGGCCCACCTTTCACTGGCCCCACCAACCCCCTCCACATAGCAGGTCACCGCCGGCTGCCCGCCTGTCCGCCTGCATCCATGGGCGGAGGTGTCTGGGTTGGTCTGCGCATGACATTGGGAGGCACTGATAGGTGTGCCCCGCCCCCCACTTGGGGCATGCCCACTGGAACCTGCCCACAGCCCGCACCTGGGGGGTTGCCCTTGGGGAGTGGAGGGCAGGGAGCAGGTCATCTCACAAGGTGTGCTAGAGTGACAGTCGTGGTCCATCGAGGACAAGACCCAGGTGGCCATGCCTGAGCTTCTGAGACACCCATCGGGCACCCACCAGGTACTTCAAGTCCCCTCCTTCACCCCTCCCTCAGGGCTCTGCTGGTGACGGTTTGAGGGTGGGCCAGTGACCAAGGTGGGGTGCGGGACCCCAGTGCCAGGCCAGAGACTCTGCTTGTCGCCACAGGTGTGACCCAGCAGCAGTGGGGTCCCACGGAGGCACCTGACCAAGGGTGGGGGTGGAGCTCCCTCCCCCAAGGAAGCCAGCAGGGCAAAGCCGGTTGGGGACAGAGAACAGGTGGGCGGCCGGCAGGGGGCAGGGGAGGCAGAGGCTGGGCTGGGGGGACCAGAAGGGCAGCAGCGGGAGATCCTGTGTGCCGGAACATTCCACACCTTGATGGGTCACACACGTGATGAAACGACAGGGAACTGTATGTGCTTGGTGGCCCCTCGCTGAGGCTGACTCTGTGCCCGGCTACGCAGCACGGCCACTGGGAGCAGAGGGCAGGGGGCGCCCGAGTCTTCTGTCCTGGCAACTGCCAGCAGCCTGGAAGAGCCTCATTTCCACTTTCTCAAAAATAACCCTTGTTTTGAAAGAATCGAGATGGTTGGGGAAACAGGAATATTCTTGCCCTATGTGGCAATGTGGAAAATGATGGGTGTTTTCTGCGCATTTTGCTGAGACAGGGCTGCTGCAGGACGCTGGAGCCTCTGCAGGAACAGACGGTGATGCTGCCTGCTGCCTGGGGCCTGGGGCTGGGGGTGGGGGTGGGGGGCGGGGCACGGGCTGACCAGCACTCAGGGACGCAGCTGAGGCCAGGGTGTGGAGGCTGTGTCACTCAATTTCTGACACATGGAGATGCTCTGAATTTTCATACTTAAAAATTTCTCTAAAATAACAGGAACCTGATTTCCACTTTTCAGCTTTCACACTCACCTGAGCTGCAAAGCCGGCCCCTCAGGCCACTTGGCCAGCGGGGTGGGGGGCCCACCTGGCTCTCTAACCTCAGAACCAAGCCGAACGCAAGTGATGCTGCAAGGACCGGCACCAGGACCAACACAGGAGCCTCTGCCCCCAACCCCACTGACAGCCTGGGCTGCGCTGGTGACCGTGGGGGGTCCCCACCTCAGGACTCCTCCTGGTCCTGAGGACCACCCTGGAGGGAGGACCACCCTGGAGGGAGGAGCATCGTTTGCAGCTGCTCAATGTCTCAAAGAAATCTCCCTGAGGCAACACCCAGACGAACCCAGGGGCCTGGCCGCCCTCAGCCACGTAACTACCTACCCCAAACCCATCTGCTGAGACGGTCATTCAAATGGACCTAACTGGGCCCTGGCTGGTGGGGCTCAATGGACTGAGCATCAGCCTGCGAACCAAAGGGTCACTGGTTCGATTCCCAGTCAGGGCACATGCCTGGGTCGTGGGCCAGGTCTCCAGTGCAGGGTACTTGAGAGGCAACCACACATTGATGTTTCTCTCCCTTTCTTTCTCCCTCCCTTCCCCTTTCTCTAAAAATAAAATAATAATAATAATAATAATAACAATAATAATAATAAGAAGAAGAAGAAGAGGAAGAAGAGGAAGAGAAAGGAGAAAGGGAAGAAGAAGAAGAAGAAGGAGAAGGAGAAGGAGAAGGAGAAGGAGAAGGAGAAGGAGAAGGAGAAGGAGAAGGAGGCCTAACTGGGCACCAGAACCCCCGACCACCGTACTTCCTCTGCCCCCAGGGGTGCCAGGTGGAAAACCCCACTGCGCATGAGCCGGGCCGGCTCCGTCCGTGCTGGTCCGCAAACCCCCCCTATGCACAGGGGAGTCCCACCTGCAGCCCAGGGTGGCTGGGAGGATGGCCCAACACAAAACCCCAAGTTTACTTAAAACATTACGAGGCTTTCTTGTCTTGGTTTCGCTATCGTCTGTGTGTTTAACATGTGGCCCAGAGATGCCGCAGCGTGGACACCCATGGTGCCTGTCCCTGGTCGGCTGCTGGCCTGAAGGGCTGTCTACTCTCCCGGGCAGCCCGAGCGCCGAAGCCGGTCAGGAGGGCCGCCCGCCCCCACCTGGCCTGGCTCATCGTCTTCTGGGCCCTTCGGTGAGGCAGGGATGGAGCTGTATTTTTAGACTTCTTTTCCGCAAAGTTGAAAAAAAACACATGACATTTCTAGGCATCTGTGGCTGCCTCAAACAAAACATGGCAAAAAATTTGCCTTGCAGCAGGCCTCGAAAAGCCCACACCAGACCCTGAGGAAAAGTATAAATTAAAAGAGAAATCTGGGTCAAAGCAGAGGGACGGGTGCAGGGAAGGACTGGCACCGGAGCCATGGCGCGGACTGGCCCTGGGGCCGGCACAGCGACGGCCCTCCCCCATGGACAGAGGGGCTCTTCCGAGTCCAGTCCAGAGGAACGAGGAGCAGAGGGAGAGGAAATGGGACTGTTTCTCCAAACCCCTACCCGCATCCCTCGTCACAGAGACCCCACAGACAACGTGACCGTCGGGACTCGTGATCCATCCTATTGTGTATCCACCCCGCACGCTATGTAGTGGTGAAGGGTCCACTTCATACCTGTCAGTCCGCCGCTCCGCCACTTGTCAGTCTGCATCTACCACATGCCTGTGGTCCGTGTCTGTTACCATGTGTCTGTGTACCTGCTCTGTCCACAGTGTGCCTGTTCTGTATCTACTGTCTGTCTACAATGTGTCTAGTCCACACCCACAATGTATCTAGTCCACACCCACAGTGTGTCTAGTCCACATCCACACTGTGTCTAGTCCGTAACTATAATGTGTCTAATCCACATCCACAATGTGTCTAGTCCGCACCCAGTGTGTCTAGTCCATATCTATAATGTATCCAGTTCATATCTATAACGTGTCTAGTCCATGTCTATAATGTGTCTAGTCCGTATCTGTAACGTGTCTAGTCCAGGTCTACAATGTACCCACTATGCACCTGTTGTGTGTGTGTGTCAGAGGCTGTTCCAGACCGGGACTCGATACCTCTTTTTGTTGTCCCAGGCCTCTGGGGAGGCAGCACCACCACCTCCATTTCACAGGCAGGTGCGCTCATGAAACTGTGGCGATATCTGGACTCCAGGCCATTTCTGTATTTCCAAAGCCTATTTGATCCTTAACTCCAAGGAAAGGCGCTCCACAATGAGGGTAACAGTGGGAGAAACAGAAACACACACACACACACACACACACACACACACACGTCCCACGGGACTGGCCGAGGCTTAGGTGCTCCTCCCCATGACCATCCTCCCTTCTCTGGGCCTCATTCTTAGGGGATGCTGTGCTCACCCCAGCCTACAGGGGAGGTAGTGCCACCACCTGGTTTCACAGGAAGAGGACTGGGACCTGGGGAACCTGAAGTCTGCTGTCCTGGGCCCCACAGCCCAGTGGCTCGGAGTGAACTGATGAATGAACTGAGTGAGGGAGTGAGTGTGCCAGTGAAACACACCAACCAAAGTAAGAACAGGTAAATTAGCACCAGAGCCCCCAGACAGGAGGTCACCCCAGCAGTTCCAGACAAGGCCCACAAGGGGAGGGGGTGCCAGCACGTGTGCAGAGATCCAGGGCCCCACTGGAAGAGGGGCAGGGGGTGCCCACTGGCCTCCCCCATAAGAGGACAGGCCGGATACACGCTCTTTAGATTTCATAAATCATGCCTGAGATTCAAAACAGCTCTGGTAAGCAAGCACCAAAGAGGCCTAGTTCTCTGTTAAGTCAACCTTCGGAACAGCTGCAGGGTGTATTGAGGGTCCCTCGTTGTCACCCCTGAACTCAGACTCGAGGTTGACGTGGCGCGACAGAGCCGTCGGGTGGGAGCCCTCCGTGGCCCCAGGCACCACTTCAACGTCCCCTTTGAACTGAAGGAACACCCACTCACCTCAGGGAGTCGGACATGAAGGAGAAAGACGCACCTGCAGGAGCCCTCAGCCTCCAGGAAGTGGATGGCACCTGGGGGAGCCCCGCGGGTCCCCCGGGAAGTGCAAGGACCCACCCGGAGCACACCCCGGACATTCCCCGGGTCAGCCAGTCCAGGGTCAGCAAAAAGAGGGTGCCGTCCTGCCCCCTTCCTGACGGCGGCACTCCCTGGGAGGCCACTGCCCACCCCAAGTGGCATCCAAGCTCCTGAGCCGAGAGAAGGCCTGTCCACGGCGCGTCCCCCAGAGCTACGGCCTCACTCTCTCTGCTCACTGCTCCAGGAGGGGGTCCAGCTTACAAACTGCCCGTGAGCTCCCTGTCACCCACATCCTTGTCCTCGGGGGCTGACACAGGAAGCCAGCATTGGGCGAGGCTGTCCTTGGAGAGGACAGGGTGGAGCACAGACCCAGAGGCAGAGTCTGGCAGTAACAGCTGGACCTGAAGGTCAAGGTCCGGGCAGGAATGGGCAGCTTGTTGGGGCCTAGGGTGGGGACAGAGAGGCAGCTGGCGAAACGCAGGTGAGCAGGGTGACAGAGCGATATGCCAGCACAGGAGCTGCTGCCTCCGTGGAGCCCCTGGCTACAGCAAACGGTCCTTGGACATGCGTGTTTCCCGTGCGGCAGATTCTGGAAGAATCTTAGCAAAGCCACCTCCACAGCCGCCAAGTCACACTGAGCCCAGTGGAAGACAGCACGTGCGCCGGGAGCTGCAGGGCGGCCCCGGGCGTGGATTCTCCTCGTCCGCCATCGGGCTGGGGTGCGAAGAGCTCATCCGCCAGCAGCCAAAACGTGTGTATGGTTCTTTCCATAGAATGAAGACAAGTTGTTCATTTTCACCAACACCTTTATTGATTGGGATGTTCTGCGTATGTCGGCTCTCTCCCACGTGGTGTAAGACTGATCACTCTCAGTTAGTGTCTTGATCCGACCGCTCCCGACTCCCGGCTGGTCTGCCCAGGCAGGGAGCGCCATCCAGCGGGGATCTCCAGCGCGAAACTGCGCACACCGCTTCTGACACATGCAGTCAGTTGCCACAACTTCTCCACATGCTGCACGATCGTTGTTTGCGTTTCAGTTGTCCTTTTATTTTTCTTGAAATAATAAAGGCTAATGCGCTGAAAATGCTGCCTGTTTTCTTCATCTTCAATATTAGAAGAGCTACACAAAAATTCACCGATTTGGGTAATTTTTTTAAATGCAGGCTGATGTGACAGCTGTCACGATACAACCTAACAAAACTATTTCAAGTGAAGTTACAGACAAGTAGGCACTAGGAGAGCCATCGCAGGGAAAACACCACACACTTTTCGGCCAACTGGATCACGAAGCATCAGGCAGATGCTGGGGTGTTTAACGGGGGCAGGGCGGAGGCCCTGGAGAGGATGGGGCATAGCCGAGGTTGTAATGAGCACTTAGGGCATCTGCACCCTGGACAGCGGGCACAGGCCCCCCGTTCAGCCTTTCCCACCACAAGGCACCCCAGCCTGTTTCAGGGCTTCGAAAACACATTTCAAGATACCTCTGCTCCTTGTGCGGAAACCGATTTAGCTAGTCAGGGACACTCGATGTTCAACCCAATGGGGCCAGGAAACAGGTTGCAGCCAGGTCTCAGGGTCGCTGAGCGTGCACACAGGCCCACAGAGCGCACAGCTCACGGACGACCGAGGTCCCAGGGCAGCCCCCAGGCCCCCCAGCTGTGCCCAGCTTGCCCAGCTGTGCCCAGACACAGCCACCTCCTCGTGGGACAGACGCACCTGCCCCGGACAGACTTTCCATTCCGGCTCCACCCCCCCCCCCCCGAACACCTGGAACTCTGAAGGGTGGGCCTGCTAGCCCGTACATGTCTGCTCAGGGACGCGGGGCCCTGCTCTCTCACGGGCCTGGCCCCTGGTGGCCCCCACTGGAGCACGTGGAACATGTGAATGAACGAACAGCAGGGCCCTAGGAAGGGGAACTTTCCAGAAAACCTCAGACTATGACACAGCAGCCCCTCTACCAGCATCCTCGGGCTGTGACATGGTGTTAACTTCCTAACTTACTGTCCCAGCCACCGAGGGGCGGGGGTGGGGGGGCAAGCCTGCTCTGTGCTGGGGACAAAGCAGCTCCCAGGCCATCCAGAGCCATGTGGGGGACCACACCCGCAGCTCGCAGCACAGCGCAGGTGCCGGTGCCGTGTTACCTGGTTCCCAGCAGCAAACCCCCGTTACGTGGTCACCTGGTGAGCAGATTGGTTTGGATCCGGAGTCGTCCTGGAGGCCGGAGGAAGCCATGGTTCCCGTCCCAGGCCCCAGCACCGGTGGTCTGGGATTGCTCGGACGGCTCGGAGCTGAAAATCCCAACTCAGCAGTAAACTGGCTGGGGGTGGGAGCTGGTTCCACGCAGAGTCCCCCACCAACCACCCCTCAATGACAGCCCACCTGTCTTCTCAGAAACGCTTGGCGTGGCAGGCACCTCCAGCCGGTCCCAGCCTCCGGGGAGCACACGCCAGGCCAGGCTGCAGCTCACACCCACAGCACGCTGCACACTGGTGCTTTCCCAGGTGGTTTCTCTGTACATGCAGCTCCTCCCCCGTGCGGAGAACCGGCCCGCAGGCCCGCACACTCCGGGAGAGCTGTTCCCTGGACCCTCCACCCCGGGGCAGGGGAGGGACCTGAGAGCCTGGCCCGGCCTTCGGCAGTTCTGTTCTCTCACTGGGGACCCTGGCTCCTGGGGACAGAGCGGGCAGCCTGCTAGACCCCCACAGCCCCCATTGGCCCAGGAAACCTGCAGTCACACCAGAATGAGGGATGGCCCAGCCCTGCCTGTGCCTGCCTGGAACCTGGGGTTTTGCCCGCAGGCTGCCACTGGGCCTCTGCCCCTTCCAGGATGAGCAGAGCCAGGCCCGTGGGGCACGAACTTTCTCAGACCACCACCTCCTGGGGGGGGGGCAGCCTGTGCTGTTGGCTCTGCTGCCTGCCCAATGTCCACCTGACCACCCCAGGCAGCGGCAGCCCCAGGTGCCGGACACCACACTCCTCTACACAACTGGTCAGGGTGGGCCCAGGACCCAGGAGCAGGCACGGGCGTCAGAGTGGACAGCGCACCTTTGTCAAAATAGGCAGGGGCAGGAACCACGGACATCGGGGGTGGAGCCCTCGCCCCCTCTTCCGCAGGTCTCCCGGGGCCAGGCCTCCCCCCAGCCACTGGGAGGGGCTTGCTGACACCAAACGCAGACAGAGCTGGTGCCCTGTCCCTCAGCCAGGATGCCACTGGGTGACGTCAAAGGACACGTTTGGTGGCGAGGACTGTTAGCACCCCCTTCGTGAAGATGCCTCACACTCGCCAGTTCTATACAGAAGTCAGCTGACCTGCCTTTCTGACCATCCTCCCCGCTGAACGCTGCGGAACGCGAGCCACGTGTGAGGGCCCCAGGGAGCCAGCGGACAGGCCTGTCGGGCGCGAGTCGACTCCCAGGTCTGCACCCTCCCAGGAGCACCACTCAGGGGACACTTGGGCAGAGGACTCAGCAGAGACTGAGGTCTGAGTGGCCCCCTCCCATGACCCCCCACGCCACCCCTGCTGGAGGAAAACCCTGCCTGTGCATCTTGAAAACTGGGCCTCTACCCCCTCAGACACTCCGCCCTTCAATGCTTCAAGATAATTAAACGTAAATGTTCTCTTTGAACAGAAACAGCCAGCTAAGATGCATGAATAAATTATGCTCGTTTTGTTCGATTGCAAGAACATCCCTGTGAAGCTCACCAAGTTACACCCTAGATCACCCAAAGGCTCAAGTGCCCTTGACCCTGGGTCGCTTTGGAACCCAAGGCTCAGAAGTGAGGGAGGGTTCCGTTTAGGCTTGGCCTTGGCTGGAGGGCCCGGTGGGTGCTCCCTGGAAGGCGAAGGGTGCTGAGCATCAGGCCCGAGGTGCTCTGTTCCTGACAGGGGCACCCAGCCTCCCCAGCAGGCAGGATGCCTGCCCCTCAGGGGAACCGGCGGCCTCCCCTCCACACGCTGAGCTGGGGCATCTCTCTTGTCCCTAAGGCTCGAGCCTCGAGGGGCCTTGTCCCCATGGTTCTGCCTCCTTCTGTCCCCATGGGGATGTGCCCCTCACAGGAAAACATGAGGCGGGGGTGCTGCTAAAGCAATCAAGCAAACAGGGGGGCTGGACACAGACGAGTGAGACAGCCCTGGGTATCTGCTGCCGGCTGACCCGCAGGTCAGGTGTCCAGGCAAGGACATGACCTCATGGCAGCCGCTGCTGGGCATGGAGGGACTGACCCTGCCTGCAGGGACAGGGCAGCCCTCATAGGCAACAAACCCCTGCCCCCTGGCCCCCTGGGTACAATAGGGCCTCTTCCTGGTTGGTGAGATTTCATAAAAATCAGCCAATCACAGTCTAGGACAGCACCAAAGGAGGAAACGAGCACCCACACTCATATGGACACTGCGAGGCTGGTGGCCCCACAACCCCGGGAGGTCGATCCATATGATCTGCGTGCGGCCTGTCATTCACACCAGCCAGGACGACTCCGCAACCAGAAAGCAGGTGACCAGCCCCTGTGCCACAGATGACATACCTGTGACCAAGGAGCTCACATGAAGCTCAGCATTGTGGATCGCCATGGAAACACTCCCCAAGCCACAAGGAGGCACCCCCAGGGCAGCAGCGACTGAAACACGTGTGCTTTTGTTTCTGTTTAGAAAACACCGGTGCCGGCAGGGAGGGGGCGAGAGCTTCGGCACCCTGGGTGCTGCTGGCGGGGGTGTGGACGGGGCAGGCGGGACGGAAAACGGGGTGGCGGGTGCTCGGAAATGTAAACATAGAGTGAACTCCACAATCCAGCAACCGACTTCTGGGTGGGCCCCCAGAACAACGCAGGGGCGGACGGACAGGAGCACCCTGCGTTCCAAGCAGCGTTACACCAGCCAGAGGCGGAAACCAGCCGGGCGTCCGTCTGTAGGGGATGGGGAAGCAGAGCGAGGCTCACAGGTGTCAGGATGCGTCCGGCCTCGGGACGGAAGGGGAAGCTCCGACAGACGCTCCACGCAGGCTGGCCAGGGCCGTCACGCTGAGTGACAGGAGCCAGCCAGACACAGCAGGACGTGTGCTATGTGACCCCTCTCAGGCGGGGTCCAGGGGCAGTCGGACCCACAGAAGCAGGAAGCAGACAGCGGAACCGGGGCCTGTGGGTGGGGGTGAGTGTTTCACGGCCACAGAGTCTCCGTCCGGCACAATGGAACGTTCTGGACACTGGACACAGGGCCCCTCGGTCAGCAGGCTTCTCTCTGGTGATTCTCGCACCATCCAGCACAAACCCTGTCTTGGCAGGTGGGTTCAGGGGTTCGTGTGGTGCCCTGTGTCTCAGGAGACAAGTACACCCAAGAATTTTAGATGATAAAAATATATTTGTTATTTATTTCTATTCCTTGATAGAGTAACTGTCCTTCCAAGATTCTGCACCAGGGAAATAGAATAGAGGCCAGGACTTCCTCCGGGAAGGGTGTCTGTGGGCGCCAGCGAGGGGGCACGCTGGCCCCGGGGCGGGAGGAGAGGCCGGCTGGTGAGGGTGAGGACCCACTGGCCAGGACAGGACGCTGGACCCTGAGCGCGTGACCCGGGGGAGCGGCACCTGGCCTGAGACCAACATCCCCTCCCGTGAGTTAGCGAGCGCAAGGCCGCTCTGCAGGCGGCGCCACAGAGGGCAACTCACACTCTTTCCGAATGTTCACTGCACGCCTCAAACTTCCTGTCGGTGGCGTGTGCGGCTTTTACAGCCAGAAAAAGTCCTTTTTGCTGCTGCCTCCACCCGTCACCGCCCCACTGTCCACCCCCCCCCCCGGCCACCAACGCCAAGTGACGCTGTAGCTGTGAGGGCTTCTGGGCACCAAGCAGCATACATGGCCCCCGGGTGGCTGCAGGCAGCTCGGAGAGCTGGAGGACCACGGCCTGGCCCGTCCTGCTGAGCCCCCGCTGACCGTCCTGTGTCCTGCGACCTCTGGAGGCACCTGGAGGAGCCAAGTGTCCACCACTTGTCCCTGGAGGATGTCCAGTAAATGCCAAGCGAGAACACACTGAGATCAGAGTGGATGCCCCTCCCCTTGCAGAGGCCACACAGGGTGAGGGGGTCACACAGCCAGTGAGCTGGGGAGAGGGTGAACGAAGCGGTGGCGCCTCTAAGCAGACACTCCAGTGAAGGAGGGGGAGGGGAGAGATGTTCTGGCTTGAGCTGCCCTGGCAGAGGCAGGGCTGGGCCCTGAGGGTCCTGCAGGCCAGAGAGAAGTGGGGAGGGGCTGGAGCAGAGGTGGGGGCCATATGCAAGGGGCGTGGCCCAGAGGGCTGTTTATTGGCCCTTTGGCCTGCGGGGCGGGGTCTGTGAGCAAGGCAGGCGGAGCCTGGGCCCAGGAGGTAAGGAGGCCCCTGCACTCTGAGGGGCACCCCGCAGCCACCCCCACACTGGGCAGCACACAGGGCGGCCGGAGAAAGCCGCCATTCAGACACGAACCCCTAAGGACAAAGACGCCTTCACACCGTGTGTCCAGGCAGCCAGCACGTGCCAGTCACCACACGGCCTGTCCCCCCGCCTGTCCCCTTCGAGGCCAGCCCTCTGGCCGCAGACGCCTCAGCACGGAGTGGGTGGGGCTCCCCACGCTGCTTCCAAGACACAGACCCATGTCCCCAGCCGGCTGTCCTGGCCACACGTTCCCACCACAGAGGGTGGTGGAACCGCCCTGACCAGAGTGCAGGTGTTGGGAGAGAACCACCCGAGTCACCCATCGGCGCTTGTCACAGTGAATCTCCTAGGCGACACCACGCACGTCGCTCGGGGCGGAGTGACACTCCTCTGCTGACACGGTGCCAGCCCCTTCCGGGCAATGGGACAGGCCACAGTAGCTTCCGCAAACACAGGGCTTCCTGAGGGTCCCTCTAAGCAGAGGTGTCACGTGGGTGGCCCAGGAGCCGCAGGAGCCACCTGGCATCTCGGGACGCCATCTGTCCAGGAGCCCGGCCCTCAAAGCGACTGCTCAGCCCTGCCTTCCAGGGCACCCCGTGCGCTCGTCACCAGTGCCCGGAGCCTCACCCGGCCGGTGGGCCCAATCTCGGCAGGCCGTGCTCTCACGCCCGTCCCCCCCAGAGCTTCCCTGTGTTCAGACACAGATGCCACTGCGTCACCATCGCCCACAGGACTCGGGGCTGTGACAGGTGGTGCGGGGTGGTGGCCCGGGAGCCGAGGAGAGCAAAAGGTGGGCTGCGCTATCTGGGTGACGCACGTGCCTTTGTGGCGTCCACACAGTGACAGAGTCACCTGATGACCAACTTCTCAGAATGTGCGCTTGTGAGGGGGCGTGTGCCAGTCACTGCAGCATCTCACAGATCCGCTGAGACGCTCCGCGTGCCAGTCACCGTCGCCCACCGCCCAGGCATGAGACGGAGGAGCGGTTACTCTGAATAAAGTCACAGCTGATAAAAGAAAGGACTGCGTGACTGAAACGTGCAGGAGGGCATCTGTGTGCACAGACCCGTGGCGAGTGGGGCTGCAGGCAGCTGGCACTTCTGGGCGACGAAGATGAGGCGTCGCATGCGTCTCTGCGTCTCCAAAAACCGCAGAGCGAAGGGAGGCAGCACGGAACCCGCTGACACCGGCGCCTGCACCGCGGGCCAGGCAGCAAGTGGGAGGGTTCCAGCACGGTGGCCGCCTCCCCGCACGTTTCAGGTCAGCCGCTACGCAAGGGCGCTTACGAGTGTTCTCAGGACGGAAATGAAAGAAACCTCGATTCCTCCTGAATTTGAGAAACAACCCTGAAATGTATGTGTTCTTACAACACTACTTTGCGAGGCTGAAAAACTTTTTCTAAGTAGCCAAAAAGGTAAACTTTGGACAAATATTATAGGGAAGACGCAGGAAGTTATCTTTGAGTTTTCTCTACAGAAAATCTTGTAACACTGTCCCAGGAGAGGCCCAGCCTTTGCAGCTAGGGATCAGTGATGAGTCACAATGTTATTTCCCTGGATTTTGCAATGTTCTTGGTCTTTGAAAATGTATCATTTACTCTGGTTTGTATTCTCATTGTAAGTATGTATCCACATCAAGGCTTTAAAAATGGAGAAGGGTGTCGGTCGGTAGCGAAGGGTGACTTAGGCGCCCCCACACAACCAGGAAGCAAACACACCCAGGACGAGGCCGATCGAAAGCAGCGGGGGAGGGACGGGCCCAGGAGGAGCCGCACTGGGTGCACGAGAGGCAGACAGGAGTCGTTTCGAGTCATCATTTTTGAATTACATAAATGTTTTACACAAGCCATAAATAAAGCAAAATTAAAAAGGATGAGGAAACTTCCCTGAAACTGAGTGCAAAGGAATTAAGGCACCCAGTGACCGCGGAGCTGTCCATGGCCTCCGCGAGGACAGCACCCCGGTCGGCTCCCGGCCCCGTGCCCACCGCACTGGCAAGGGCCGCAGCCTGAGGACAATGGAACCTGGAGGGACTCCCCCCCACTCCGACCCCATCCCTGCACGGCGGCTCTGACCCTGCTCCGTCCAGGTGGCAGAGACAACCCAGGAGCAGGCAGACAGGCCGGGGGCACCCAGATGGGGAGGAAGAAGATGGAGGTGGGCCCGCTGGGAGACAGGGCTGGGCTGGGAGCTCGGGCACCCAGGGCTCTGGTTTCCAAGTTCCTTCTCCCCCAAAAGAAAATGACTCCCAGGACAGATGGCTGTTCCAGGGCATCCGGGGCGCACACACGGCCCTGGGGGCCCCAGTGCCAGAAAGTGGGGTGTTGGGGCCTTAGTTCGCTGATGCCGTCAGCAAGACAGCATATCGCGGTCTGAGCCGCCAGCATTGCCCCCTGGGGGCATCCGCAGAGCAGGCCAACCAGCGACCAATCAAGGCACTGATCACGCACCTGACTGACCAATCACTAGCAAGGGCAGGAGGTGAACACGCACGGGGCAGCCTATCAGAGCAGCTTCCCTTTTCCCGCCCCTATATAACCCCCGCCGTTTAAATAAAAGTTTTGCAGCTTGATCAGAATCTTTTGTCTTGCTGCCGTTCTTCGCGCCTCTTGCTCCCACCCCTATTCATCCATTGCAGGTAGGCTCGGGACCCTCGTTGACTGCTCTGCAGGCCGGAGCAACTGGCGCCCAACGTGGGGCCCCGAAGACCGCTTGAGCGGACCGCCGTCCCGTCAAGAAGCACCGCGAGAAGCACCGCGACCGCCCGACCGCGAGACGACTTCGAGA